>JAVSBV010000086.1:5622403-5634867 GCA_033117975.1 Parotocinclus spilosoma | reverse complement strand
GTCTACTGTACTCAGCTGAATCACCTGTGCTCACATCCTAAACCATCAACCCACAACCTCACCCGAAGCTAAGTACATTTAATTAATTAATTGGCTTGGCTTCTGTTGCGCTTGTTTCCTGTGCTGAGTGTAGATTAAAAGTAGCTATTTTGTAATATGTTACTGCTTTTTCAAGAAGAATGACATTCTGTTTTACACCCTTTTATTTGTGAGATCGCCAAGAAATGGCAGATTTTGTGCAAATGTTTTTTTCTGGTGTCTTGCAAAAAAATGGATTTGAAAACTGGATTTGACCAGGATAGCAAAAGATGCAAATAAAATAACCTTAGTTTGAGAAACATACCCTTTACAGGTCTTCAGCTGGCTACTTTTCTAAATATTACACAACAATTACCAGTATCAGCTAAATGGATTATGATTACTTAGGAAAGTACATGGAAAGAGCCATGTTACTCTGAAGCCCTTACCATGCTGTATAACGACCTTCCAATCAATGCCTGTTCAATATAACGACCAAGGTCTTCAACTTGTGTTAAATTAGGATAGGAAATAGTAAGTAGTACTTTTCTGTTTGTCCCCCAGTAACTGTATATTCTCTCTAACCTATAACTATATGCAATGGTTTACATTCCCTCTTTGAAGGTTTGTTTCATCTAGCTGATAATTAGGGTTATTCATAATTCTGTCCATCCAAGCATTTTTAGCTTCTGTCAAATAAAAGCATCAGGTCCATCATAGCATTGTGTTATATTTACCCCTATGAAATGAAATATTGATATTGAAAAATAAAATATTATACTGCTCACAAAAATTAGGGCATACTTCAAAATGAAATCTCCCAAAATGCAGTATTCCCTATTTTTTGGAGGCAGTGTATATACAGTATATACACCTACAAAGAATGGGTCTGTAATTTTTATCGTAATTAGACTTCAACTGTGAGAGACAGAATAAACACCAGGGATAAAATTGCAGACCTGCACAAGACTGGGATGGGCTACAGGACAATAAGTAAGTAGCTCGGTGAGAAGGCTCCAACTGTTGGTGCAATGATTAGAAAATGGAAGAAACACAAGATTTCACCTCGTGGGGTAAGGATGATTCTGAGAAAGGTCAGGAAACAGCACAGAACTACATGGAAGGACCTGAAGAAAGCTGGAACCACAGTCTCAAAGATGAATTGTCATGGATTATGGATTGTATGGATTATATTTGCTGCTCACGACAGCAAATATCCATGCCCCCTTTGAAGTTCACCAATGACCATCTTGATGCTCCAGAGGAGGCATTGGAGAAGGTCATGTGGTCAGATGAGACCAATATAGAGCTTTTTGGTTTGAACTCCACTCGCTGTGTTTGGAGGAAAAAGAAGGATGAGAACAACATCCTAACCATGAAGCATGAAAACATCCTACTTTGGGGGTGCTTTTCTACAAAGGAGACAGGACGACTGCACCATATTGAAGGGAGGATGAATGGGGTGATGTATCGTAAGATTTTAGTCAACAATCTCCTTCCCTCAGTAAAAGCATTGAAGATGGATCGTGACTGGGGCTTTCAGAATGATAATGATTCAAAACACACAGCCAGAGGAACTAAGGAGTGGCTCTGTAAGAAGAATTTCTAGGTCATGGAGTGGCCAAGCCAATCTCTAGACCAGAACCAATAGAACATCTTTGGAGGGAGCTGAAACTCAATGTTGCCCAGGGACAGTCCCGAAACATGAAGACCTTTACATCTGTACTGGGGTTAAAATTATGGTCAAGAACTACAAAACAAATATTAAGCTGTTTTTTTTTAATTATATCAAATACTTATTAAAATACATGTTAATAAGTGATTATATGTATACCACAAGTAAATTGTTAATTAATTTAGATTCTGTCTCTGACAGTTGAAGTGTACCTACTAAAAAAATAACAGATGTCTCCATTCTTTGTAGGTGGGAAAACTTGCAAAATCAGCAGTATATTAAATACTTATTTTCCTCACCGTACATCACATAGAATGTCCTGGGTTAATAGAACAGAGACACCCTGCAGTTGATAAATTTCTTTCTCTCATGTGTCACAGTGTGTTTAATGGTTGCTCATTCATCTTCTGTTGTACTGCCATGTTTTGCTTCACTGACTGACCTTAAGGCTTAATCTTACATTAGCACATGCTCTAATGAGCACCTTAGTGTGGATGCAACAAAGTATTCCACATGCCTCCTTCTGTATCTCTTTTACACTCTGTGTCTCACTTTCTCACTGAGTTCATAGTGATTGATATTTGGTAACCACTGAAACTCTACATTTCACAGCTTGACAGATTTGGACAGTTTGCACTTTGGACAGTCGACAGCAATGAGTTGAAATAAACGTGCCCTTTATCCAAATACAACTCAGAAATCTCTATATGAAATTGCTATGAGTTAGGTCTGGTCAATGAAGAGGCCATTTTGCATGTGCCTAGCACCCTCTTTGTAGCAAGTGACGGCTGTATCCTGTGTGAAGCCAGAGAGTACACTAGCCTTCTGTTTCTGTTTCTACAGGGAAAGCAAAAGGATTGTGTCAAGCCTGGCAGGGAGCTGAGGATTGATTGCCTCTTGGGTTATACTTGCCTTTTATACACAAAAGTGCTAATTCTGTTTCACCATGGCAAAGCTTTGTAGCCCAAGTGAAAAGCACAGACTCCAACTTCTTAATCGCTGTCTGGCTTGATGTATAGTAGTGATGAGCATGGTTTTCTTTCTGGCCTGTAAATCCTGCCTAAAGGCCAGAAGAAAACTAGCTGTCGAGACACTGTACTCCATCACAAAGACTGAGATCTCTCTCGCAGCCCGTTTCTCACACAATGGCTGAATGGGTGTGTGATGGGGGGTGAGTGAAAGAGAGAGTGAGCAAGGCCCCCCCTGCACCTTTTCACTTCTTTTGGATGAAACAACAGTCTTTGTCCACAATGTCCCTTCATTCTTATAGCTGTTAATGGCAGCAATGGGTGGAGGGAGAATTCTCCATAGTAACAGTGACACAAACAAGTCAGGCCCAGTGTGGTTGGAGACGAGAGAAGGACTTACACACTTGTTGCTCAACAGTGACAGATTTGAATTTGGGAGAGTTAACGAGAAAGAATGTACAGGACAAGTCACTGATGTACAACCCCAGACCAAAGAGTGTGAGTGTGTGTGTGTGTGTGTGTGTGTGGGGAAGTTGCATGAATGCAGTCAATCCCCTGAGAAAGGCTATTAGCAGGACCAGGGCATCTTCTCTCACACATTTATTCTCTCTCCTGGATGCCACAATGAACCCGGAGACTCAGTATGAAGACTCAGTGTCCATCATGGTTCTTGAGAACATCAAGAACAAGCTTATCCATGCCTTCAGAACAACAGCAGAGCCAAGAGTGTCTTCTGAAAACGATGACGAGCTAGCGATTACTAACAGAAGTTTTCAAGCTAATGAAGAGCTTCGAAGAGCCAAGGTAGATGGAGCAATTACCTGGTTGCGATCTGAACTGGTAAGTGAATTGAAATTCATCTTACAGCTCATGCTAAACTTTCCTGATCTCGATGGGTTTTGCCATCATTATCTGTTTTTCCTCACTGGCAGTGCATAAGGTGTTTTAATCCACAATACTCAACTAAATATAAACTGGAATAAAGTAAAATTAGTAAATAGTAAATTAAACATATAGTATCACAGTAAAGTGTCTACAGGACCCTCCATAACATAATCCTCCTGTGCTACATAGCTATAGACACTGAAGAGAGACAATAATTGTTCATTGTTTCTTAAAACCTTAATACAGGACTCCTGTTTTTGAGCACTGATGCTGTCACTTTACTAGCCCCTATACCAGATCATTATAAAGTTTGTATTATTTATATTCTGTCATGCTGATGGTTTTTAGAATGGCAAAGCTCAGTCCAAACTATGAAAAATGTGCTCATTATTTCATCCACCACACTTTACAGATGACAGTATGCATTTTGGGTAGTCAGTGTTCTCCTGGCACCTGCCAAACACAGGAATCAGCCTGTCAGGTTGTGAAGTTTGATATATCACTCCAGCAAACATGTTTACACAGCTCCAGAGTCTAAGTGGGGTGTGTTTTATATATATCCAGGCAATAACAAGTATTAATAACAAGTATTATGTGTTGTGACACAAAAAAGCAGATTCCTACTTTATAATGGTTGAGGACAACCATGTGGATAGCGGTCAAGTTGCTGTTGCTTTTAGAAGTATTCACTTCACAATAACATTACTAATAGTAAACGCTAATAGTTTAGCGCAGTTACTTGTTGTAAAGATGATATCCTGTAGCACTGGCACATTTAAAGATGCTCTGCTCTGCAGTAGGACCTATTCAACTACCAATGTTTGTCTATATAAATGTCATGACTTTGTACTTGTAGAAACACACTCACCAACCACTTCATTAGGTACACTGGGTTGCCTTCAGAATTGACTTAATTCTTTGTGGCATGGATTCATCAAGGTGAATTTTCATCAAGATTTTGGTCTGTATAATCATGCAGTTGCTACATATTTGTCGACTGCACATACATGGTGTGAATCTCCTATTCCACCACATCCCAAAGGTGCTTTACTGGATTGAGAACTGGTGACTATGGAGACCATGTTCATTGAACCAGTTTGTGCTTTAGGGTTTGCTGTGTTGCTATTCTGCTCACCTGCTTCCCTTGGTTGTAATTATTGGTTTTAATTATTTGCATTACTATTGCATTTCCATCAGCTCAAAACCGTTCTGGCCATTCTCCTCTGACCTCAGATATCAGATTTTACCCAGATATCTCAAGAGACTTGTGTGTGAAAATCCCAATAGATTAGTAGTTTCTAAAATACTCAGGCCAGTCCATCTAGCACCAAAAACCATGCCACATTCAGTCACTTCCATCACGTATCTTTTTAATATATTTTTATGCCGATGCTCTGTTTGAACTTTAGCAGGTCATAATGACCATGTCTACATACCTTGGTCCATATATATATCATATATATATAGTTGAACTGCAGTATGTACTGTATATTCTGAATTCTGAAATGCTGATAAAAAAAATGTATATATTTTTGTCTTTACCATGCAGTTGGAGATGCGTTTACAAGATCAGCAGCTGGCCCAGACCCTGTTAGGGCTTAATAGTGAGATCCAGAGATTGAGGAGAGAGAACAATCTTCTTTTACTGGAGCCTAATCAATTGGACCAGCACTGACCATACACAGACATGATTAGTTGGACAAACAAAAAATGTCCTAGTCTCAATTTTTTGGGATTTCTTTATAATGGATGTATGACAGCTTGCATGCATTAATGCCAAAAATCTGCATATCCTGAACGAGATTTTTTATGTGCTGTAGTTGTTACGTATGGAGCTTGCTTTATTTTCGAAACCGAGATATATCACATGGGATTTTTATTCATTGCAAGGCTTGTTGGCTTAATTGTTTATGTTTAAATGGAAACTTTAATCCCAAGGTCAAAGACAGAATCTTATGGATATTTGTATGTAATACTGCAAACCTAGCATAATGCTGGATCTAAGTATGCTTCTTCATAGATGATGTTTAAGTTGTATATAATTTTTGCTGGCTACAATAAAATAAATCCAGTGAATAAAATTTCTATCATGTCATATATTTTTATTATATAATGATATCCACTTTGTTTAGGAAGAAATATGAGTTGTACAACACCATTTCCATTACAGAGTACCAAAGTACCAACAAATGTGGGATTACTTCCAATAAAAACAAACATGCAGTTTACAAGAATGGAACTTGTAAAGTGCTTGTATGGATGAAAGGATATTAATACGCCGTAGCAACCTTCTGCATAATTCTACTGATAACCTTTCATTTATGATATTGACATTTTAGCAACTGGTACTAGTGTTGTAATGGAATTCAATTTTACGCGAGCTTTATGGGTCATAAATTGTTCCAAATAGCATGCAATCTGCAATATTATTTAGGATGTGCAGAGCTTCACCTTCTCTAATGAAAAGCGTTCCTTATGGATCCAGTATGTCATGCTTAATGAGTGTCTGTCAGGACTGTGATAAAGAACTTCATTATCGGCTCCATGTTATAATGAGTTGCTTTCATCAATAGCAATGTGTTGTTGTTGTTGAATTTAGAATCTGAAATCTGACCAATCTCTCCAAGCTGATGTTCCAGTACCTATTTCAGCCCTCCAAAGGACTTCCCACTAAGGACTTATCCTGGAGTGACTCTGTGTATTGGATGAAATATTTCCTTTTACATGATTTTATTTAACTGTTATTATTTACTTAATTATACTATTAATACAAATGTAACAATTTTAGTTAACATCTAGGCTACCCAAGGAGGATGGATCCCTTTTTGAGTTTTGGTCCTCCCAAGGTTTCTTCCTTACAAATTTTAGGGCATTTTTCCTTTCCACTGTCACCCCAGGTTTGCTCAATTTGGGAGTGGCTTTTTAAAATAATATGTTGTAAAGCTGCTTTGAGACAATGCACCATTGTAAAAAGCGCTGTATAAATAAATATGACCAGCAATATTGGTAGGCCTTTAAAACTCTTTTGAATTATTTTTAGTACTACCCTGGCAAAAATGACAAACCCATGACAATTAGAGGATGTTTACTTTGTTTATTAGCTTTGTAGCAAATAAACAAATCACAGATATAAAAAAAATATTTAATGGCTGAAGATGCTGGTTTTGTGGAGCCTGAAAACATCTCTGAAAAATAAAAATTGACCTTGTAAAAGGCAGTGCACAGGTGTACACTGAAATTTAAAGTTGTACTGACCTTCTCATTCTCCGTAGAAAAGGTTATGGTAAAGTCTTTTCCGGATGATAATAAATTTTGTCTAAGGGGTTTTTCTACAAAAGGCATATCAACTTAATGGAATTAACAAAATGCTATTAAATAAAAAAGTACATATAATTTGTTTAAGGTATGCTTAATGAAGCCAGAATGTTTGGCTTTTAAACAAAAATCTCTGTGTGTTTTTGATAGGATTAGTAGCAAGTGAAATACTGAAATATGGAACAACAGTCAATTAAATTTGACCTAAATGCTTACCTGACAAGACTGGCACTAGTTACCAAAGTAAGAAGTTAGTTGTACCCCTGTTTGGGATATATAGGATGATCCAGGGCTAGGTATTAAGAAAGAAATGAAATGAGCAAGTACTTTTGAAAATCTAGACACACAAAATTATGTCCTGTGACAGAATTTTCCACTTAATGTACTCCACTAATGTAGTCGACCACCATATCAGCATAGCAAAACTGCTAATGCTTGTTGTTTTTTTGTAATGAATATATGCTTATTAATATATAATTTTTATCCATTCAAGTAGTCACTGTATATTGAATTTGTGATTTTTCTTATTTACGATAACCAGGCACGTTCAGGTAGTCAGAAACTATCTGCTCATGTTCCCATGCAAAATAAGGAAATCGTCAGGGCATGACTTACACAGTCATGTGGCAGGAGTGATGAGCGCTGGGAAATGTAGTGAGGACAAGCTGTCTTCACAACAATTTGTTTTTTACTTCCATGTACTTCAAAGAAGGATTGGAAGAGATTTACATATTTTAGTCCTAACCTTTTCTAATTTGATTTGTTTTGCATTGTCTTGTTGATAAATGCATGGACACCCCTTAAGGAATTTATGTAGTTTTCTCCATTAATGCTGCCATCACCACACAATGAAAGTACCTGATAATACTCTGGATGGTGCCTTTTTGTCTTTCTTCTGGAGCTCACAGTGTTTTTAAGAAAAGATCTGGAATGCTGATTCTTCTGACATCATAATATAAATTTCCACTGTGTGATGGTCCATCCTAGATACTTCTGACTCCAGAGAGGTAGTAAAATGGATGCTACAAATCCAAAAGCCAGAGTTGGTAAGAGTATGTGATTGTGTCAGTGCCACTGGCAAATTTCATTTCCATTTCAGTGATGCCACTATTAGTGCAATTCTTTCAAGATGACATATTTTTATTGAAATTTGTGTTTTCTATAAAGTCCCAACTTTCTCTGATTGGGGTTGTAGATATAAACATAAACGTCAGGGACAGTAGCTCATCTTTTACTACTCATTTTGTGTTAGTTATCCAATCCTTCATCAGTGCTCAAATGATGCTGAACACAGGATGCTGCTGACTGGACTATTTTGATTGGTGGGCTGTTTTTGTTTCAGCAGTGACATTGTGTTGTTTAAAAACTCAACTCCAGCAGCATTGTTGTATCTGATACCACTCATACCAGCACCCCTCATACTAACACCACCACCACCATATCAGTGTCACTGCACTGATGAAAAGAATCCACCACTGACATACACTGCTCACAAACATTATGGGATATTTAATTTTGAAATATCCCCTGTTTTTGTGATTAGTTTAGTACCTGGTCTGTAGGGATCCTGATCATTAGAGAACAGAGTAAACAAACAAGGTAGACTAACAAAGTATGTGAAGAAACAGGTGGTCTACAGTCTGTAATTGCAACTACAATTGCAACTTCTATATGCTAAATGGAACTAATAAAATGTACAGTGACTGTAGAAATATGGAGGTGTAGCTAATAAAATGGTTTACTATGAAAAATAACTTAACATAACATAACATATCTATGCTCTGTGTGAATTTGAAAAAAGAAACTGTTATTTTGCATGGGATGATGGATAATAGACAATGCATTAAGAGTTCCCTGTAATGGTTTGTTCATGTCTACAACCTTCAGTATGCTACAAAGTTCTGTGATACACTGGCTAATCTCTGTGACATTAATTACTTTGTATGAACTGGATGTGGATTGGAGTACAATAGCCTTAGAAATATGAATCGAAGCAGTTAATGCTGGATACTAAGTCTTGCCTGTCTGGTAAGATGAACATTTATATAAGTGTGTAAATGTGATAATTGTACCAGACTATTACTTTAATTCTTCTACATGTTTAATTCATAAAACAATGTTCACCAAGTGTTCAAACAGACAACCACATTAACAGTAAAAGTCAGACATCAGATTCTTTTGCAAGCACACAACATACACATATAGACTCTTGCATATTCTACAGAGAACTTTATCTGAATAAAGGTTGTCAGTAATACACAATCAGTACTTACAGTAGGGAGTAGCAGCCTCTCTAAAAAGACCTTGTCAGACTTAGATCTCTGATGATTATCAGCAGACTCTGAGCTTATGAATGGCCCTGGCTAAAAGCCACTCAGTCAAAATTTTCTAGAATGAGACCCTCACTGACATTAATGCACTATTGTTTCTTGAATTGCTATTGAATGCAGACAGTGCTGTTTTAGAAAACAATGTGATAAACAGTATAAATGAAACCTCTGTGTAAGAGTATGTTCACTGACTGGGAACCTGGGAGTCTGTTAAGGCAGTGAGCTGCGTCTGCCAAAAGCCCTCTTAGGAAGAAAGCCCAAATGAAATGGACTGGTGAGAAAAGCGGAGTAGACAGATGAGGAAAAGTACATTGCTGAATAGGAGGAGACACTACTTCCACTAGCATCACTGATGGACTCCCAAGACTCGTCTTCCTCCTCATCGTCCTCCTCTTCTTCTTCATCCAAAGCACAGTCTTGCTTCAGCTCCTGTATACCTGCATGGAGCTCCATGAGCTGCCGGATAAGAGCCTGGTCCTGAGAGCGCATCTCCATCTTTATTGGCACAAGAGATGCAACACGAGTTAATGTTGGCACATACAACAGTAACTTCAGAAATCAAAAATCAGACTTTGCTAGTTATTCAGTTAACAGGTGTACACAGATTGGCACTTAAGTAATCAGATAATGATAAAACAACCAGTTCAACATGGTTTACTCAATAATCACATTTTCTTTCAGTAGCATTGCATCACTTTAATTTAGCACTTTCTTTCTTTTTTTATTTATTTGTTTATTTATTTATTATTATTATTATTATTATTACTAATACTATTATTATTATTATTATTTTACAAATTGTTGTACATTTATTATTTATATATTACTGTATTAAAAGGATACAATAACTAAGTTTGACCTTTGTGGCTGGCTGGGTTTACTTGACCAGAAAAAAACATCACCCTTGTTCTCATTACACCAAATGTAATATTATTGCCCCTACAAATTTTTGGATTTGTTAATTCATTACAATATTTAATAACTAATAACAATTATTGTTAATAGTTTAAAATGTTCTTTTCGTACAAAGTTAAAATGAGTACGAACAGATAACTTTACCAGGTCCACTTTAATGAGGCACTTGTCCCAGTAAAATATTTATATACCCCAATACAATTATGGTGGTAAACAATAAATACATTTTATCCTGGCTTGTTGAGCAAAGCTACAGGACACCTCACGCAAATTCAATACTGGCACTACATTTCCCATAATGCCCGGTTGCACACTGGAACGCTTTCAGTCAGTTTTTTTTTTTTCGAGTAAAGGACATTGATATTTGAGAGACAAACAACCAGACAAGGTAATGCTAGTTCATGACAATTTATTTAGTTTATTTATTTAGCAATTAATACAACATATTTCTCATGCATGGCAGAATAACGCCCACTTGTGTTAAATCACGTAATTTATTTAGCTCTTAACAGGCTTATACAGTTTTGCTCCTACAATTAAATTGCAAGCGTCTAAATTCAGTGTCCCCCAGTTCAACAAGTAGTCTAGAAACATCATTGGAGCACTAAATTCTAGAATTAATTAAATTGTGAATAACGCAGTCTGCCCTGGGCCAGCGGCGCCATCAGGGGGTGGCCAGTGTGTTTTGGGGAACGGTCCCCTTATAAAATCGATGTCAGAGAATTGATTCACAGATGCTTCTCTCTGATATACTTATTTAGGTGCTGTATATTTCGGTCACTACTGTACAACTGTACTGTTTTTACAAATATTTGTATGATTATATAAATAGAAGGAAATAGAAGATGACGCTTCATGAAATAGTGGTATGCCTATAATATATAGCCTATAATACATGTGCTTATATAAACACACAGCAACAATAAAGTGAAGAAAAGCTGTACCAAAAATAATTGGACACCTTTTGTTTTTTGTTATCAGTAAATTGTTTGTTTGTTATGATTAATGCACTCACTGAAATTCAACCTGTATATTTGTCTTTTAAAAAGAACAGGATTTTTTTTAAAGAATGACAAATCACCTAATATATGTATATATACTAATACATTACACAGTGCTGTTGTACTGTATTATAATTCTGTTAACTGTATTATATTAGTCTATGCTCATCAGAAGATAATCAATTATTAACTAATATGTATACTATAGTATTAGACATCATGAAACTGAGTTTTCCTTTTTTTGTTGTGCCACCCCAAAACTTTTAGTGGCCCCATCTGGCCACCCCTATGAAAACATTTCTGGGGGCGCCACTGTCTTGGGATCTAAAGTATCACACAGTGTTGCTTGTCTGTCAGTTTCAGGTTGGTATAATGACGAAGAAAACAATATAGCAAACTTTATATGTTTTTCTAATGAATGGGAATTTAAAACTATTAAATGGCTTAACATCATATTGAAAAAACTGTGTATTATAGTAATTAATTTCCATTGCAAATGTGTGTGATGACTGAGACTTCAGCCTGGCAGTCTCTTTTTCAGATGATAATGCCTGCTTCAGTCTTTATGAGTAACTGAGGCATTCTAATTGGTTTCACTGTGGGCATTAATATACTAATTTGCAGGACATTCCAAGCTGGGCACTGGAGGACCAGAAAGTGTTCTTGCCTAATTCTTCTAAATGCATTAGTTTGTTACATAGGTATTAGACTTTCCTCTGGGAACTCTGGGAACAGTGCTTATGCTGAAACCTCTGTGCGCAGGGATAATGGACCCTTCACAATTTTAGGACCCTACAATCAAATGTCAGAGTTATTTTCTTACAAATGTCAGTGTAATTCCTTCATGTAGTAGCTTGAGCCATGATTATTCTCCAACAGAAGGGTACAGAATACAGCATTCCTTTAGTTTTGCTCCTCTTTTATTACTGCTGTAATATCCTGTATTATTTGTACCTTGTTTTTATCATGCTTGATCACTATATTAGATTCCATTTTCAAATTCAGTTACATTTTAATATGGTTAGGATGTTAAAATGTGAATGTTAACTTTTTAAAAACATATAAAATTATCATGGTATTCTTTTTTGTTTTTGGTTTTAGTAAGTAGTGAAGCTGTTCTTGTGTCTGTTCGTACACATGACATTATCATGGCTTTATCACTTTAAGTAGCAAAATATAATATATTTGTCATTGGGAGATATTAGTATAAATATGTTAAAAAGTGGGATATTGGTATACATGTTTAAATATAGAATTATGTACTTTGCCTACATCTTTTCAGCATAAACGAAAAAGGAAATTAATTTCAATATGCTTTAACTCGTATTCCATTTGCTTGTTGCATTGTAGTTTAATT
>JAVSBV010000086.1:5580595-5605996 GCA_033117975.1 Parotocinclus spilosoma | reverse complement strand
GTTAGCGGCTAAATGTATAATATACATAGGGAGACTTACCGTTCTTTGTGCAGCCTCAAATGATGAACAAAGTTTGACGGGGTTGCATCTCCATCAGCTATCTTCACTCCTCATGCCTTCCATGTGGCAACTCTTTTTTATTTACTACAGCATAATCTTGGTAATTAAATAGGATTATTTTCGGGAGCATATTTCTACAACACCGGTGCCCCAAGCTTCCTGTGATTGGCTGCAGATGTTCTCTTGTTGCTAAGTAGAATAATAGAGTAATAAATAAATAAATAGTAAATAGCATTACAGTAATGTAAACAGCACCGTGCAGTCAGGACTGACTGAAAATAAATTATGTTAATAATAGGGTTGTTAAGTCTTTTCGAGTCTTAAAGCCCAAGTCCGATTCCAAGTGCAAATCAATGAAGGTAAAGTCCAAGTCGAGTTTCAAGTCTTTTTTCATCAAATTTGTGACTCGAGTCAGACTTGAGTCCAAGTCATATGACTCAAGTCCACATGTCTGATAAGCTGTAAAATAATGACCTGGCAATACTTCACTACATTTCTGTCAAGCTTTTTTATTTTATTATTGTTTTGGATAAGTAATCTGTGTTATCTTATTAGTCTGTAAGTTTTCTTATTTGACATGGGCGCTGTGTGAGAGGTGGAATTGTGCTGACTCAGCAATACAGGGAAAGTACTTAAGGTGTATTTGACTATTTTTACTACCAGTTATTAGAGTTTGTCACTAATATTTTTTATGTTTATCTTTCTCTGTTAGTTACCACAAATGCATACACTGCTACTAATCTAAGACTGTTTTCTTTGCACATTTAGTGCAAGCTTTCTGAATGTCAGTCATGTAGGGAACTATGATTTTCTTGATTAGCTGGATGTTGATGAGCAGCATTTGTGGTGGTTTCCATTTACAGAACCCGGAAAGCCACAGAGGCATTTTTTTCTAAGCTTGTATTTGACTGTCAGTGTCAATAAAAAAGCATCCTGACTAAAATCCAATGATTTTACCTTCAAGTGACTGTTCAGTCACAAATGTATTACAAATACTGATGCTGGATGTGGTGGTCAGCACTGCAGCTTTTTTACCCTGAAACCACCCTGTCCACTCCTTCCTGTTGACGCACATTGCCACAATTCATACCCTGTCCGTACTTTTCTGGAAAAAATACAGTTTTGGGTCCTTGAGAACTTTTAGTTTTAGATATCCTGTTTTGGCTCTGTGCTATAGACCACTTCCTTTGGATCGTCTCTGCAGGAAAGCTATTTTCCACGTTACTTTCCCTTTCTCTTATTTTTCACTTAACAAATTTTTTGTAAGGCTTATAGATTGTGATCACTAATGTCCAAATGAGTGTAACATTTTGGACAAATGTTTATATGAACAGCACATTTTAGTCAAATTTACTATTCAGTTGAATTTAGATCACTTTGTTTTACTACATGGATAAGGTAAAGATTCGCAAATTTTCAAATGTTATAGTAAATATTTTAGAAAATTGTCTAAAACCTTTTATGAAAGTTTGGATGTTTCACTACCAATGGTCACACAAATTTAAACTATGTATAATAAATTTATAAACTGATTGGGTTGTTTGTAATAAAATAATTGCTCAGTCACCTGTGGAAGAATTTTGAGTGACAGGTTCTTCAACTATGCAATCTCCAGCCTCCTGTTAGTGTCACCACCTCCAAGCATTATAACATTGCTTATCTTACTATTGTCTTGTAAAATTTCACTTTTTATGATACCCCTTTTGTCGCTATTCGCTATTGCTGCTCTGCCACCCACTATACTCTCTCTTTACCCTCTCACCTCACATTAAACTCATCCACGTTCAGCAAGTACAATCCTCTATTTCTTAAATTTTTTACTGCACCCTACGTGGTCTTTAAATCACAGTAACACGTGAACTTTGTACATATTGGAGACTGCTGTCTGATCTTTACAATTAACCTTTAAATCACCATTGCAAACAATAAGGCACTAAAAGCCAATACTTAATTCAATCCCACCTCCATCTTGTACCTGTAGATAATTTCTATCAAACATTTCTCAAATATCACACTGTCCTCGTACATAGACCATTGTCACATAACTTTCTGGATTCCTCATACAGTGCCACAACTCTTTTCTCAGCAGCCTGCCATAATCTGTCTCTAGATCAAGGTCCTCACTGTCAAATCAAACATCATATCTGTAATGCTCTTTCTTGGTATGAAAGCTGCTCATGGATCATAACCTTTCTTCTCAGTCTAGCTTCCACCACTCTTTCCTGTAATTTCATGCTATGGCTGATCAACGTTATGCCTCTGTAGTTACTGATGCTCTGTACATTATCCTTTCTTTCATTTTCTTTTTCATTCTTAATAATATCTCCACTCAGGCATCTTCCAAGATTTTGTTAAACAACTTAATAACTCCATTGCCACCCTTTCCTATCCTAATTGGACCCACTGGTATGACATCTGACACTTCATCTTTGTTAGTCCACAGTACTTTCTGATTTACCATTCCCACCTTATCTAACCTTCTTTCTTACTCATAAGCACACTTTTTACCTTTTCATCCCTCTTTGCTTGACTGCATCCTTTTTTACTAGGGCTGTAATGGTTCATTCACAAAGTGAATATACAGTACATGCATCCTATAAGAACTTTGAATGTAACGCGGATCAAAAAATCACAGGTGAGTTGCACCCAGAAAATGTAGTGGCCTGCCATGGTACGTGTATCTCAGTTCATGGGAGTGTGGCGAGTGGAAACAATACACAGGAGCTGGGGGATCCGCCTGCTTCTTTCAAATCGACTTGGAATTGTGTTTGAAATTTTTGGGTTTCCTGTGAATAACAACAGCACTGGAGAGGGATCTACCACCGGGGTAGATCGAACAAGGATGGTGTGTTGGCATTGTAGAACACTTTGAACATGCTAACGCATATTCGGTGGCATCATCCACATGTGCCGACAGACAGAGCTAACTAGAAAAAATCCCTGCAACCCTCCAATCCAACCCTCCAACCCAGCAATCTCCACTGCTTTTAAGCAGCCTCTAGATGCACAATCAGACTGATTTAAAACCCTTACTGAAGCAATTTGTAATTTCATTGGCTATACTACCTATTTGCAGTGGTAGAGGACATTAGTTTCAAGAATCAACTTTTACTTTCCTGCATGTCCTTCCACCAATAAGGCTCCTTGTCTCTTAGGAAGTACCTTCTCAATTGACTCTCTCACCACTTCTGTAGTAGTAGCCCAGTTGTTCAGCACATCATCACCACCATGCAGTGCCCATCTCATCTCTGGTCTGAATTTCACCCCACATTCTTCAATGCCCACCATCTGATCCTGTGTTCAGTTATCACTCTTTTCCAGTACTGTTTTTTTAACTCATCAATTATCTTACAGGCCACCATGTACTGCTGTCAGGCTTAACCTATCTGCTGCCACCAAATTCCCTTTTTTCTTTCAAGTTGCATCTCCTACATAAAACATAGTTAATGTGTGTTTGGCCTTTTTTGTATTTAATAAGTGTTCCTAACAGCCATTTTTTTTCACAATCTACCACCATCTTCCAGTTCACATTACTTGCCTGACATTGTACCTGCACATCATCCCTGTTTCCTTCATCAGCATGCCCATTGAAGTCTGCTCCAATCAACACCCCACTAGTTCATCTAACACACTTCAGTTTTAAGCTTTACAATCATCACTTGTCCAGATATTTTCTTCACCTTCAATACACACTTATTATACTATTTTTTCAGGATTACCACTACCAATTTCACCTACAATCTGCACCATATTAGAGTAATTAAAAAAGCCATGTCTGTTGCTCCTGACTTTACTCCCCTTCCACTGTCTTCCTTTGTCATCGTCATCATATCAGCCAGCACCCTCCTTTTACAATATCCTTCCTGCTCTGTTGGACAATAGTAACTGTGGTGGCTGTTAGTGACCTGGGCCTCAAACCAATCTGGTATGGTCTGATTCGGAGTAAGTAGATTTGATTTGACAAAGGTCATTTTTCACTTGGCACAACTCACCCCATTTATCCAGGCTCGGGATTGAGAATGGCATGTGCAGCCCCAGTGACTGGGTTAGTTTGATGGACAAATATGGGTGCCCAATGCATTCATAATGAGCCAGCTATAGTTTTGCTAAAATGATCAGCCTGTCTTACTGCTACAGCCAGGTGTCATAACGCGTGACTATTCAATACTTAAGTAATAAGCATGACTATACATTTAGTATACTTGCAACAAGGGCCATCATGGGTTATTTTGTACTGAAGTCTGAACATTCAGATCAGAATAATTCACCCCTTCTGACATCACTGGATGTCAATATTATGACCTCATAAAAAATGGCTATAAACTAGTAGTGTATGGTTACACAAAAAGATTATTATTCCTTCATCAATCCTAAACACACCACCTAAAACAAGCAAAAATAAAATACTGTGCCTTATGTGATAGGAGTGTTTAATACATTGACTCAAATCTCAAATCTGTGGGTGGGATTCAGGAGATCAGGCAGTTGCCATTCACAGAGAAATTAGGTTTAAGTAGTATTGGTGATTTTACCCAACTCTGTTGCACTAGATTTTATTACATTTTCACTCCTTTTTTTCTTTTCTTTTTCTTTTAGGTTTCGATTTCATTGTCTTTTTGGCATGAAAGTGAATATTTCATAGGAGTTTGGGGAATTTATATAGGCATAGCAGGAAAGCATATATCTCTTTAGGTCCACAACTTTAGGTAGAGGCAGATTTACCAGGCTTGGTGAAGTGGCTTTGTGTGTGTGTATGTGAATGCAGACCACCAAGTGTGTTTTCTTTTAGAATATTTTAGATACTGAAGATAATACAACACTGTGTGCTATAACACTGAATAAGAATTTAAGTCACATATTCACACCACTATTTGACAGCCATAAGTGGCTGAACATGGTTCATGGCTGTCCTTGCAGGTCTGAGCTTCAGTGAATTGCATTCTCCACCTCCACTTTTTCCCATTTGGCTATTCTTTTCAGATGACAGAAGTTTCTTATTTTCTAGTTTTTCTATTTCTTCCTTTATACAGTTTCTTACTGATTCCACTGACTAAGTTCTTCTTGCTCTCTATCTGGCCTTGCTGCCTCAGTAATCCTCACGTCAGTGCAGTGTCAGCTGAATGCTCATCATTTGGGCTGAGCTAAAATCCATGTGCACCATATTAAAGTATGTTCATGTCTGCTGTAGAGCTGCTGACAGCCGCACTGACTCATTAATGTTATGAAAACCTTTGGAATTGTTGTGGCTTTTAAAAGGTCTCTTGGGAAAAGCTGAGAATGACCACTTCTTCCCATAATCTTTGTGTTGAAAGGTCTGTCTACATTTTCATTAGGTGATTATAATAATAATAATAATAATAATAATAATAATAGTAAATACATTAATAAATAAATTAGATCTGTGGCTGATAACCACTGCATTGCGTTGTATGTAGAATCATCTACTTGTATGTATGTATGTATATATGTACACACACACACACACACACACACACACACACACACACACACACACACACACAAACACACACACAGACACACACGGTGGGTACAGAAAGTATTCAGACCCCTTTAAAGTTATCACTATTTGTTTCATTACATCCATTTGCTAAAATGCAAAAAAAGTTCATTTTTTTCTCATTAATGTGCACTCAGCATCTCATATTGACAAAAAAACAGACATGTAGAAACATTTGCAAATTTATTCATAAAGAAAAACTGAAATATCACATGGTCATAAGTATTCAGACCCTTTGCTCAGTATTTAGTAAAAGCACCCTTTTGAGCTAGTGCAGCCATGAGTCTAAATGATGCAACAAGTTTTTCACACTTTGAATTGGGGATTCTCTGCCACTCTTCCTTGCAGATCCTTTCCAGTTCTGTGAGATTAGATGGCGAACGTTGGTAGACAGCCATTTTCAGGTCTCTCCAGAGATGCTCAATTGGGCCATTTAAGGATGGTCACAGAGTTGTTCTGAAGCCACTCCTTTGTTATTTTAGCTTAGGGTCATTGTCTTGTTGAAAGGTGAACCTTCGGCCTAGTTTGAGGTCCTGAGCACTCTGGAAGAGGTTTTCTTACAGGATATGTCTGTACTTGGCCGCATTCATCTTTTCTTAAATTGCAACCAGTCATCCTGTTCCTGCAGCTGAAAAACACGTCCATAGCATGACGCTGCCACCACCATGTTTTACTGTTTGTGTGTGTGTGTGTGTGTATATTTATATATTTACATACATAATTTTTTTTACATATATACCAAAAAGGAGTAATATATAATAATAATAATAGTAATAATGATTTATGCAAGTGAATACAATATTAGAGCAGGAGGATTAGTTTCTAATACCATGTCAGATTGCCTCATGCCTGGTTACAAGATGAGATATAGGTGGACATGCAGGCTCTTGCCCACAAATGCCAGTGGTAAGCCCTGCCATGAGAGGCAACATGTGGCAGAGACAGGTGTGTTGTAAATGTGTCTAGATGGTGGACAGTGAAACTATGGCAGCTACTTGTTCTTGTCGGCAGATCAAACAATCCTCCATACCGGTTGCCTGTCTGGGTTGTCTATAACCTGTTTTCTGTGTGTGAATGCGCTCATGGAACCACTGCTCTCAACACCTCCTAACAGCTAGACCATAACAGCGGGTAGGCAATTTGTTGAAACATCTGTCCTGATTCTCAATGCTTATCAAAGTTCAATGCTGTGCCCCCTAAAAGTTAGTGATTTTAACCAAGAGATACATTAACAAAAAGCAGAATCTCAGAGCTTTTTTATAGGGTAGCGGGAAGCTGAAGCTGAAGAGTGAAAGTTTTTCAGTAATCTAGAATTTCTCCCTGGGTGTGTTATACTGTATTTGGCTCAATGAGTATAAGAACAATTTTAGTTGAACAGTATAACTGTAAAATATTACAAATTTGATGAACACATTTTTTAAAAAGTGCTCCCTATGAAGGTCAGTGAAGTGTTACCCATTCTACTGTTGATGTTTGTCTGTGAAGACTGCTTTCCATTGGTTGTATGATTGTATGTAATTGTTCACAGTGTGTATTTAAACAAGAAAATGCATTTTTCCCCATTCGTACCACCATTATTGCATTTCCCAAGTTTTCTTTCAACTTTTAACCAAAACACCTAATGTTTTATTCTCACATTCTCATAAGAATGCAGGGTATAGATTTTGACGTTTAAAACTCTTAAAACATGTTTATAAGAAGTCTCCTTTGTAATTCACACTGCTCATTCTGATGTGTAGACATCGTAAATATTGTAGTAGTTGATCTACATAAAGTTGACTTTTTAAGGCCTAGTTTGCCCTTTATTGTGTATTTCTGTTTTCATCTATGGCAATTTTATCCATAGCTAGAGTGATCCTATATATCCTTATATATAGTTACAATTTGTTCACTGATAATAGTGTCAATTCCAAAAATCACTGGTGTAATATTAAGACCAGTATCTGTATCTTACATACAACAAATCATTTTATGTTTACACATGATTGGGTGCCTTTTAAATGTCAAGCTATTGTTCTTTGCCTTTCCTTTTTTGTTTTCTGTTGCTTTCTTGCTTATTTGTCTCTTGTTTATGTGCTTTGGGATTGGACATGTTTAATAGGATTGTGTTCAGGTCCTTGTTAAATAGAAATGCAGACGGATGAAGCAGTGCTTGGTGTGCACTGCATTTTGATAGAGGTGAGAATAAGGCCAGGCTGAATGAGGAAGAGCTGGGCCCTGCCTTTGGGAGAGGTGGGAGGATATTAATAATGGCTTGGGGGTAATGACATTGGGTTAGTGTAATTCAGGAGCATTAGTTAATGAAGACTTATGTGGTGAGGTGAATAAAGCATTACCTTACCACGTATACTGTATATATACATATAGTTATATATGTAGAATTAGCGTACAGGTCAAAATGCCTATCTAAACACCTGAAATACAAGGCCATTTTAGGCTGTGAAGGATAGAAAGGAAGACCCAGTTGCTGGACCACTTGAAAAAGCATGGTGAAATCAGTAAAGGAAATCTCTTGTACAGAAACATTTTTGTGGGATTTGTAGGAAATGAATCACTGTCATCAAACTCTGACTTTCTGAAAGCTCATCACTATGCCCCCCGCAGCTGATGATATGCACTGAGACCAACCTCGCTTTGTGTTTGTTTAGATGCAGGAGTGGGCTAAGTGAGAGGATCATGCCTATGGGTCCGACATTACCTACACACTATGCTGTAGATGGTCAGCTGTATTTCTCCTCGCTTTGCCGTTGAGTTCTGTACTTCTCTCACCTTGTCTGACTTTATCTTTCTGTCACTCTCATCTCCCACGCAGCCTTCTTTCTTACTCTTGCTCTAAATCTTTTGTGCATTACCATGGAAACTGATTTTTTCCCTTTGAGTATTCTGCACTGGGTCATACTAACACAATCCTCCCAACAACACACTTTCTAAACATCCACAATTGTGAAATGTATTATTCAGTAGAGAAATATAGGCCTGCTAGAAAGAAAATAGCATACATGCCAAGTTGAAGTCTGGTTTAAGCTTCTATCTCAACTGACTTTTGGATTGCCACATGGGTGCTTTAGGGCGTTTTCACACTTGAACCATTTCAGTGTCTGAAATGGACTTAAACCTGCTGAGTCATGGTTTCTTTTGTAAATGTGAAAATGTCAAACAAGCTCCAAACAGCCTCAAAAATGAACCAAATTGAGACCACCTCCCAAGAACATCTCTGTTTGGTTCGTTTGTGGTTTGTTTTGTGGTCTACTTTATTTGTGCATTGTAAAATCAAAACAGTCCCACACCGCTTCACATTTTGCTTTCAGCATGGAAAGTGAAACAGCTGAGGTTTGCTGTGCGGAGCCGTTATCGTCTGTCTTGCACAGGATGCAACTCTCCAGGTCTTATCACTGTGACTGGTTCAGTTTAGGGTATAATCAGCTCTTCATGAGTTATGCATTGCTCTTGAATGTTTATCCCACACGTTCTTCATTTTAAACACCTCTGCTCATTTTAGAAATATATTATTTAGAAATAATAAACAAACAATTCTTCCTACCACTGCTGTTTTGGTCTGAGTACTTGAAAGAAATGACAGTTTTGTTAATAGGAAATATGATCATCTTATTCTGTTCTTTTATATATTTCTTATGCTCTGTTCATAAAGTAAAATAACAACATGAAATTGTGAATACCCATTATTCAATGTTATACGGGGGTGTAAACATTTGCTCTGAGATCTCATTAGTGGTGATAAACTTGACCAGAAAAAAACGCAAATTCTTTTTAAAGACAATTTTTGTTACCATGTGAACACAAGAACTGAGATCAATATTTTACCTACAACTACAGTCTGTTTACTATGCTGCCATTTTGTATTCATACTGTTATTAAAAAACAGTTTAGGGATTATACCACTGGACAGACAAAGAAGGAGTCGCTCTTGTCCTTACATTGGTTTCTATAGATTATGTAAGTAACATTTAACACCATGGTATTTGCCAAGGTGTGAGAAGATGGGAACATTTTGTACCTCACTCAGAAATCCTTTGGGCTTGGGGTGCCCAGAGGTAGGTACAAGATGCTCACACCATCTGTGCACAATAGACCATAAAAGCACTTGTTTGAACAGTTGAGGGCATTGCTAGTTTGCTGACTTTATCATTGTCAGTCCAACATTTTGCCTTTATAGATTGTATAATTAATGTAAGCCACATTGAAGGTGTGCGCAAGATATGTGGAGAGGAATGAAGCCAAAAAGGAAATATCCAGTCATCTGACATGAAGCTGATTTCTGGAACTTTGGTTTAACGAAATGTGTAACCTCTCCTCTATGTTTTAACCTTTAATTCAGCTTGGACTTAAACAGAAGGGAGCTGAGCTGAAAATGGAAACATCCTCACTGACCTGGATAGCTAATTAAATTAGCGAAATCCTGCATGCCTCGGCACGGTCAGGGATTCCAATCAGATTATAAAGATAAAATCGTGTGACAAATAGGGCGACCTCCATCAGATTAGTATGATGCAAACAAGAGAACGGTGTGACAGTTGAGGCATGAATCATGTGTCTCTTCCATTAGAGCTCTATGTGTCTTGGATACATGGACAGATAGAGGATGCTTCCCTCATTATCCTCTCCCCCGTTTCCCTCCTTTAGCTTTGAAGCTCTCGTATCTCTGTGTCGCCTGGCGGTCGTATCTCCCTGATCTGGACTAATTGGATTCCACCTCTGTGAAAGTGTGGGAGAGGAGATGTGTGGCGGCCTGCGTTTGACTAGCTGCAACTGATTTCGATTTCTCTGTTTGTTAGAACACAAATGCAGTCTTCTGTACCACTAATGCTTGATGTGACCTCAAAGCCATCATGCTGAGACTTCCTGCACATTTCAGATCTAAGCCAGCATGAATCTGCCTGAAAGTCCCTTTCAGAAGCTGCATGTCAGAAATAGTGGAGTGTGATCAGTCAGGTGATGTAAGGTCCTTAAGAGAGGCCTTTAAAAGGTTCTTTAGAACTCCTTCACCTTTCTTCCTCTCTTTGCAGAGTGTGATCGTGATGACGGCTGCTGTAAATTTAGTCTGTGCTCCCCTCTACATCTGGTCTTTATCTTCGTAATCTGTATGCTAACAGTATACATACACATTTATTCCATTGGGCTTGCATTTGCCAAATGCACTAGTCTTGTGCCAAGTCCCAGAGGAAACTTTTTTTATCAGCCATTTTGATCGATCATGAGTCGTCTGTACTGCTTTTTCATGGTAGATTCAAGAATATGTGCAGCTCTCAGGCCAGGAGAATATATGGTTTAGGGGACTGATTGTATTGCAGGTTCTAAGAAAGAATTATTCAACAGAAGATGATCTTATGGATTTCTCAACCTTAACAAAGATTACTTGTATTCAATGTGGACTGCACATCTGTAGAGCTTTCTAAACCAGCACAAATGAGCACAAAATGTTCTATATCATAGTTACATTGTTAGTGATTCTGGATGATCATTACACACTTATTCAAAATACAATATAAAGTTTTTTTTTAATAATCTAACAAAGTTGCCCAGTCTAATCACATTGCTACTTGATGTATAAAACCACATAAACATGCAATCTAAACATGGGATTGCCATAGGATGCCACCTGTCAGTTGGCAATTCATTCCCTGCCAAAACTGCAGCAGTCAACTACAAGCACAAGTATTGTGAAATAGAACATCTGAGAGCACATTGATTTAGCCATGAAGCAGTAGACCACATACATTCACATAGGAGGGCCCACACATGCATGCGAAAAGACAACGTGTCAAGGTGACTTCTTAATATAGATGTGTTTTTGCACTAACCGCAGCCATGTCTTTGAAGTGTAAATTGAATTTGTAGGGATCGAAATCTAAATCATTATTTTTAAAGGCGCTTTGTTATTGGAATTTTGAATGGAATTTGAATGTTTACTCTTAAGGCATGTTTGGGACTTTGTTTTACAAAGTCATGTTATGTAACATATTGCAAGGTCAGCTTACACATTATTAAAATAGCAATTACAATATTAGCTTAGATGGTACACACCTCACACCCCACTCTTAAGTGTTCTTGTTGCTTGTTTCAGTGAGCAATACAGAAATTTTGTTTCAAATTTAAGTAATCCCCAGCATTACATTTTAGTACCTTTTTTTTTTACTTAAAAACTGTGCAACTGCTTCATTCAACCCTGCCATCTTCATGTCTGGGTATGGCCAGTTCAAGGACTGAAATCTGCAAATCCTCATCAACATACTTCACCTTTACAACATATATGACAGCAGGATACATGAATTCCTGTATATTATCTACCTATAAAACCACTTGTCTTTCACCCCCATCCTCCCCATAAGTGTGTTTATAGTGGTTTTGTTTAACCAGTTCCAGTAACTTGCATTTACATTTACTGGAAATGTGTCTGTTGCAGGCTGTCTACTATGAAATGATGCATTTATGTGATCACAACCTGCTGCTCTTTTGCTTTATTTTCTCCATGTGCTGTGTCTGGTCTAATAAACTGGAACTGGATTATACCCAGTGATCTCCCAATCAAGCAATTATTTATGTGTTTGAGTAAGCAGCAGCATTTGATTATCACTGTGTAAATATACATTGAATTACAGTTGTGGCTGTAAATGCAAGCCTTGGGGGAAAATATTCTTTACTTGTTACTTTCTGGGAAACTTTTCTCAAGTATATAACATTTACTTCACATTATTCTGTCATGGTTAAAGGCCTTCTGCAGGTTGCTGCTGAAACAAATATGACTAATTTGTCACTGTCAATGTTGTTTTATTTTTCAGACCTCTCACCTTATTATTCATAACAGTTTGTTAGAGCTGTGTAAGGCTTGTGGTGGGCAGATGGAACACCGTACAAACAGGTTCCCAGAGGCAGACCATTATGAAGGCACTCGTGTTAGTTAAAAGTGGGGATAATTGTAACTTTTCATTATGATAATTAGACACCAGCTCAAGACTGAGATGGAAAAATGATCTCAGCCCTCATCTTCCTCTTTGGCTGTTTCCCACAGCATGAAACAAGCAGACACTGAAATCAGTGGCATAACAGGCATCAGCCAGTGCCCATTTATGTCTGTGGTTCACAAGCTATTGTCTGTTCAATGACTTCCAAACTACTAAGCAGAACTAAACATGACATTTGTATTTATTTTTGTGAAAGACTGCATAAAAAAAGTTGTAATTCTTACTGTATACGATAAACTCAGTCTAAATGTAAATGCAATCTAATTATCATTGGCAATCTGTAAACCTCACTGTTTTGTTTCAAATCCAATGTACTGGAGTAAAAAACCCAAACATTAATTGCCTACAAACTGTGCTGTATATACATGCTTGAAGTTTCCTGACTGCACTGTTATAAATGCTTTCTGCACTGCAGTCATGGCAGCAACACAGAAGCCACAAAACAGCTTTTCAATTTAATTTAGCTTTTTGAAATGAAACATGAATGGAAATCTTTCATACAGCATGTTTGTTTATAATCATCTCCTTTGGCTTGCCCATACTAGCTTGCTCATGCTGCCACTTTGTTCTGGCTTTGTGGCCATAATGACTTGTGACTCAACAACAAATCCATAAAGTTGGACAACCTGATGACCAGTCATTTGCTCTGGCATGTGGTCCTTTTTCTTTTTATCTGATATGGATTCCTATCGTGCTTTTTCATTATTTAGTCTGTTGATTTCCTCTGTGGGTGACGGCTGCTTGCATGTGAAATATGCAATAAACTGAGCTAAAATGGCTTGTGGGTGTAAAATCTTGTCTATCAAATCTACCTGCATCTGCAGACACACATCAAGAAATTGGAAAATGTTTTATACACTCTAACAAATGTGCTGCAAAATTAAATACAACGTGATAACAACTCTGAATAACTATTTAAAATTTATACTTGTACATGCTGAAGCAGCTGTTGAAAAGGAATGTATAGATGATAGATTTTTTCTTTCAAAATTGTTTTATTAATTACTTGACGCTGTTAGAAAAGCTGTGATTATTATATAAGGCTTTTTGAAATGAAGATTTTAATGTGGTCTACTGACCATTGTAAATATTAACCTTTGTTAATAATTTTCTAATTATTATTAATGAAGTATCTATGATTTCTATGAAATTATGGAATCTTTGGAAACAATGACACTAACTTTGAACTCAGACTCTCTTACTCGCACGTGCAACACTAAATGTCTTACTAGTTCCTTAGAAAAGCTATTCTTGAACAACTTTATAAATGATACATTTTGTGAAGCTTATCCACACACATATACATGACTATGTAATGCTTTTTGTATGTGTTTTTACCTTTTAAATGTCAAATTTAAGAAAGCATTTTTTTTCTTTACACCGACAAGAAACAAATGTTTTTGTTGTTGTTTGACTGATTTCAGCAGTTCAAATTTAAAAAGGGTAACCATGTATTTTATGACTTTTTCCTTACATATTTTTTATTTATTGAATTTTGATGAACATTGATTTACTTTGTATTAACCACCTGTGTAAGTAACATAGCAACTACGTTAAATTCTGTAGTATGCACAAACTCATTTAGGTGCCAAAAAATGTGTAATGGAAACAGATTTAAAGTGTTTAAAAGGTTATATTGCTTTGTCTGTTCTGGAAGTTAGTGTTACTTCGAACAGATTTATTCCAGTGCAGATTTATGTACAGACAGTAAGGTGCAGTGTGTTTATTTGTTTATCATGTTAATATTCCCTGTGCACATTTAAATTTTAGTTCTACTAATTTTACTGTTCTGTACTTAAAGTGGATTTAATGTCTATAAAGTGCTATGTAGATGTCAGATTTCCATTCATGTTTTCATCAGTATCTATTATGCACTTACATATTGTTTGTGTGCAGTTTTCTAGTTAATAATAAAGTAGCACATTTTTGCTACATTAAATACATTTAGGACTGAAGATGTTAATTATGTGTGAAGAAAATTAAAATACATCATGGCAGCAAAACCCATTTTTGTACAGATTGGTAATTTCCTAGCTCAAGCGTCTGATTAAATAACTTGTTAATTACTGGGTTTTATAGGTATGATAGAACAGGGAACTCAATAACTTAAGCTGAACTCCAGCTTCCCAGTACTGGTGGGATATGTGAACAAGAATCATAGTAGCTTGAGTGCAGAATTACGTCTGCAGTTTAAATACTATGTTGAGGATATACACAGGATGAGATATAGTGCTTCATTAGATCAGTAGTGCATGTAAACTACACTAAAGGGCATTGAACATTATATTTTGTAGTCAATGTGCTGGCATTGTAATGTGACGAAGACTAGGGTAATAATTTGGTGGCATGATTGCAATGTAGACCCTTCAATGCAGAAATAGCAGACATTTTAATATTTTAGGCACAGCATTGAAACACACCCAAACACATACGTGTAAAGTCTCGGCTCAGTCAGGCAAGAGCAATCTACCCCATCTGTAAGACTTTTCATTGCTGTCCTTTCAGTCTGCCCTGTCAAGGTCGTGTATGCTCCAGCACTAGAGAATGGTCAGGCTACCTATTCCTGGAACTGTGCTGATGTCAGCTGTTCTGTCTTCTTTATTCATACAGGAAACTGTGTGTGTGTGCTGTATTTTCATTCTCTCCATCTACACAGTATGGAATGTCGTTTGTTATTACGATGAGAGAGATTAAATTGCAGATACATTCAACAAGCATTAGAGTTTGTAGTGGTACATTAGTAGAAGCACATAAAACATGGGAAATTATTTGTTCAGTGGGATAAACACAAAAACTTCCATCCCAAGGTAGGCCGGATTATAAAAAAAAGACTCATTACTCTTGAATTAAACTGCTCTTTTTTATATAATAGACATTTTATGTCCCGATGCCCCATCAAGTGGCAAATTTAATTCCTAATAGATGTGAATTTTGGAGCAGATAATTTTTTACTAATCACCAGCAATTAACTGCTTCAGAGACTTGTAGTGTCATGTAGACAAATGACTTATTACTGAAAAGGAACAAATTAAGAGAGAGGCAGGATATCATTAACTAGCTATCCAGTTGAGTTATAACATAAATGATGTAGCCAAGGAAAAATGTATTAGCATTTATCAGGTATAAAGAAAATGTTTCTGCATGACTTACTTATACACATAACTTGCTTACCACTGCGGAAACCTGGATTTAAGTCTCAGATATTGGCTGTGTCTGCAGGAGGGAAGGCTCATCCACTTCTGACACATCTATCTTTTACAGAGCTTGAGGTCATTGACTTTTACCTGTACTGTACATTCTTTTTGCTGTTGCTTTAATCATTACAAGTCCTCCAAGCCATGGTCCTTCTGCAACATGCTTCACAGTTGAAATTATGGTTGGCTGTTGGTGTGCCTTTTCCTTTCTTAAATCTCGTGTTGTGCCTGAAACTTTAACTTAGATTTCATATAACTAATATCTTTAACTGAAACATTCAAGTGGTCTTTTGTAAACTTATGTCTACTCCAAGGCAGAGTAGTAATTTAGACACATTTTGTATCATTTGTGAACACCCATACTTAATCAATTAGAATCAATTCAACATTATTTTGTATCCAAATAAAACTTCAGAGAGCTCCATACTTTCTTGTTTATAAGATTCTCTGTCCTTATTTTCCTGTTTTTTTGATGGTTCACATGAACAGATCTGTCTAGAGAAGCAGACTTGGGACACCTATTCAACACACCTGTAATCTAATGTAATCCTATTGCCTGATGTATCTTTAGCCCAAAGTCATGCCTTTTTAATAGAAATATGTGGATTTTATCACTTTAAATAAAGTAAATGCCATGTATGCTGTACATACACACGTTAATATTTATCATATTCTGCATATTTTAGAAACTAATTTTCTTATTTAGTTTGTGCACTTTGGTCTCATCTGCTTTTTTTCTTTGAATAAAAAATGCAGACAGACAGATGAATAAACAGACATGTGAAGTGAATCATGGGTTAATATGACATTGTGAGATTCAAGTAGATTCTTGAAGAGTGGTTGTGAGAGATAAATTAACCAGTATTTGTGTATTTTTATACATGTTTCTAGAGCACATGTCCAATTGTTTTCAGCTTACCTAAGTTGTATATGTTATAGGAATTAGTTTAGATTATCTGTATTGGTATGGGTTGGTTATGTATATCTAAATCAATGTAAGTGTTTTAGTTTAGTTCTGCTCAAATGGGGAAATTGGTTTGGGTACTGCTAAATGGTTTAAAATATTCAAAGCAGTGGCCTTTTTTGACCATTAAAAAAAAATATATATATATAAATATATATATTTATATACACACACGTGTGTGTGTGTGTGTGTGTGTGTGTGTGTGTGTGTGTTACAATGTAAATGGAGGATGCCAGGGTAATTTCCAGACCCAAAGCGTGACTGATCAGAAGGTCTTCATAGAGAAGATTTAAAAAAGGTCATATACTGTAAGTTATCAAGAGTCCCATTGTTTGTATATTATGCTGCATGATATGTAATCTATGAGTTTGTTTATGCGTGATTACTTGGAGATTTTTTGCCATTGTGAAAGTGCTTTTACAATGGTTTAGAAGTCAGTTCAAGGAGAGATTGCTAGATTGAACTTTGCTAATAATTTCTTACTATTTGTTTTTTTTATTGTTACATTTTTTTAAATTTGGGTGGGTGAATACAATTGTTTGCCATATTGATTTTAGACTTTAGACTATTTTAAATGTACTGATGTGTAGTGCTGAGCTATTAAGTAGACTTTGGGTTGTGCCAGATTGGATCTACATTTACATCTACAAGTATCAATTGCTGATCGGGTTGACCATGCATTCACAGTTATGGATATGACTGTATTGTGAAAATAATGTAGGTATGGTCTGCTAAAAAGTTGCTCAACAAGTTGCTTCAGTTGCTCAACAGTCCTGGGTCTCTAAGCGTTTTTTTGCGCTTCACACACTTTTTTACTATGAAGCCACGCTGTTGTAACACATGCAGAATGTGGCTTGGCATTGTCTTGTTGAGATAAACTGGGAAGTCCCTGAAAAAGATGTTGCTTGGATGGCGGCATATGTTGCTCCAAAACCTGTATGTATCTTTCAGCATTAATGGAGTCTTCACAGATGTACAAGTTACCCATGCCATGTGCACTATAACACACCTCTATACCATCAGAGATGCTGCCTTTTGAACTTTGCGCTGATAGCAATCTGGACAGTCCTTTTCCTCTTTGGTCACAACGTCCATGATTTCCAAAAACATTTTGAAATGTGGACTCGTCAGACCACATGACACTTTTCCACTTTGTGTCAGTCCATCTTAGATGAGCTCAGGCCCAGAGAAGCGGAGTTTCTGGGTTTTGTTGATATATGGCTTTCGATTTGTATGGTACAGTTTTAACTTGCACTTGTAGATGGAGAGACAAACTTTGTTCACTGACAATGGTTTTCTAAAGTATTCCTGAGCCCATGTGGTAATATCCCTACAGAATGGTGTCATTTTTTATTGCAGTGCCGCCTGAGGGATTGAAGTTCATAAGCATTCAGTGTTGGTTTTCGGACTTGCAGCTTACTTGCAGAGATTTCTCCAGATTCTCTAAATATTTTAAAAATATTATGAACTGTAGATGATGAAATCCCTAAATTCCTTGCAATGGCATGGTGAGAAACGCTGTTCTTAAACTGTGGGACTATTTGCTCATAAAGTGGTAAACCTCGCCCCATCCTTGCTTGTGAATGACTGAGTTTTTCAGGGATGCTCTCTTTATACCCAATCATGACACTCACCTGTGGAATGTTTCAAACAGGAACATTTTTTTAGCATTTCTCAACTTTCACAGTTGTTTGTTGCCCATATCGCAATTTTTTGGAACGTGTTGCAGGCATCAAATTTAAAATAAGTAAATATTTGCAAAAAACAATTAAGTTTATCAGTTTGAACATTAAATATGTTTATAAATAATTGTAGTTGTAGTGTATTTAATTGAATATGGGTTAAAATGATTTGCAATTCATTATGTTTCACACAACATATCAACTTCATTGTAATTGGGGTTTGTGGATAGTATTTTAAGTCCACTTTAAGTTTTTTTAATGAGTTTAATTCTCATTTGTTCCCCAGTAAAATTTTGTTATTGCAGAATTCCAGTGATTTAGCTAGTGAGTGGTTGAAACAAGACAAAACATCAGCTGCATAGAGGCTGACCTTTAGTTTTGTGTTTTTTGAAAGTATGTATTTAATATTTCTATGTTGTCTAATTGTTGCTACTAATGTTTATTTTTTTAAGGGCGTAAAGAGGGTCATCCTTGTGCCTTTGTGTAGAGAAAATTCGGGGAATGTGTTTTTGGTGACTGTAGCCAGGGGTGAAGTGTGTAGTATCTTTGTCCAATATATAAAATATTTCTCGAAATGTATAGCAACATTTCTGCATTGTTATTACAAAAAAACTGTTGACTATGTCAAATGTTTTTTCAGCATCTAGGGAGACAATTATGGTATCCAGACTGTTTTGTCGGCTTGTGATAATCAAATTAAATAGTTTATAACTTTTCAGAAGAGTACTGTCTTCTAATTAATCCTGTCTGATCTGGGTGAATAATTAGGTGGTGTAGCAGATTTGATATTTTTTTAACCTAAAGCTTTACTGGTTATTTTGAGATCTTTTTAAGAAATTATGTTGGATGAACTTCTAGGAGAGCGGGAGTCTTAACTAGGCTTTATCAGATGTGATATAATGGTTGTGTTCATATGAGGTCAAACAGTGCTGTATAGCTTGAGTCATGTTCAAAGATTGACCATATCAAAAATGTTTATAGAAGCTTGTAGGGGAACATTATTGTTTGGAATGTGTAGTAAAGCTTTATTTAATTATTTTTCAGTTAATGGTTTGACCAGTGTTTCTGCATTTTCTAAATTCCGTGTTGGTTTTCTGGTAATATCTGGTATTGTGGTTGTGCAACATTTAAGTTACTGAACTGTAAACTAGAAAATCCAGTGCTTAAATTCCACCCCTTTCAAGCTTCTATTGCTGAGTCCTGGAGCAAGGCCCTTAACCCACTATTGATTGTATTTTAAGATTACACCAGTAATATATTCTGGATACGAGCTTTGACAAATTATATCTACTGTGGAGTATATCATCTTTTTTTTGTTAGTTTAAAAAAAAAAAATTAAATACATTTCCCTCTTGGTACTGCTTTATCTGTGCCCTAGAGTAATGTGGGTGAGATTTCTGGAGAACTCATCATTTTGACAAAGAATGCCCAGTACCCTTTGAAATAAGAAGTTAAACTTGGGGCTTTTATGAAAGATATATGGAAGTACCATTTGTGTACAGACATTATGATAATGTATAATGTATTATTTACATTAAATGAAGCTGAGGCATGATTGAAGTGCATTTTGTTGTCTGAAATATTAGATACTTCTGATTTACTGTATAAGACAAAGTATCCTTGAGTATGTTTTTTGAATAGGTGAGGTAATGGTAATAGTTGTACAGTGGAATACTGTTATAATGTTATAATGTTTTCAACATTATTATTCCAGTAATGTTAGTTTGTTCTTAGTGGAATGTAGAAAACTTACCTCAGCTCAGTCTTTATTACGTTTCATGGGATTAATTGAATCTTATGCAATAATTTTTGCAAGAATCTGCTAACATATATTGCACAAAATGATAATCAGATAACAGGTCATGGTCCTCCACTTTAACAAGAATTATGTGATATTTTTGGTATTTAAAACAAAAATGTTTGTATTTACGCCAATTGATTTAACTGCGTAGCTTCTCCATGCTGTGTCTCACCTATTCTCACAAGGCTCATAGTTTATGCACCATTCTCTCATTCTCCTGGTCACATCTGCTTTTGATAATGTAATACTTTAGTACAGTGGCTGTCAACCTTATGTCTAAGTGCCTTGTACTGCTGGGTGTTGTTTTTGTGGTTTTAATATGCATGATTAAGCTTAGCAGTGCACCAGCGCTTATCCCCATAGAAAACACTGCACAGATGCGAACGTGCCTTCGCCATACTGGTTATGAGTTGCTGGTGCACACCAGGGAATCCCCCACTATCCCCCTCCCTCAGACAAGCATGCCTGCATATGACACCAAAAACACCTGGAAGACACTGCTGGGACCTAAACCCTGTTGGGGTAGGCTAGTGTATATAGAATGCTGCACCACCTGAGCAAATTTACATGACAAATTACTTATCCCAATTTAAATATGAGGCAATTAAATTAGGAGTTATGTGTAATTGCATACTGTGTGAATTGTAGATTGCAAAAAACATGTTATTTAGATTAATACAGTGATAAAGTTGTGTGAGTGAAATAGATCTACAGCACAAGTTAATAGTAACTTTAGTGACACAGGTTATTGACCTGTAATAATTGCCTGACAGCTCATGTTATTTTTGTGTTGCATTAACAACCCTGGGTTAAATTAGTTTATTTTTGTAATTTTACATATTATTTATTACTGAACTGAGTGGAAACAAACAGGCTACATATTTGTATTAGAGGGATAAATAAATGAATAAAAATACTTAATATTAATAAATGTTGCACACATTTTGTAGTTTGTTTCCATGCACCTAGTTAACCCTGATCAGACCTTGAAGACTTGTGCATGAGCATCAGGATTGCTGTGTACATTTTCAGCTCCCCCTGGGTCTAATGACCCAATTTGTACTGTCTACGACTGCTCAGCTTTGGGAAGGAAACACAGCGCCAGGCTCGCCCTGGAAAATCCAAGTTCTGCCAAAGAGGAGGCAGACTTGGCCACATACAGGAGCAGCTTTGTAAAGCCTTTTTTAAAAACATGCACCTGGGTGGAGAGAATATGAAAGATATTGAGAGAATATGAAAAGAGACACAAGCCTAACGTGGCTGCAGTCATTACTGCCATCATGAAGGCTCATGCTCGGCCTGTACAGTTTGAACAAGAGCTATACTGACAAATTCTAACAGTGTGTCTTACTGTTTCTCTAAAACCTATGCTAATTGATTGTGTTGAGGGTCTGAGTCATTCCTTCTATCATTTTAACTTTTTTTCCAGGTGGTCTAAAAAGCTTACATTGGCTACCTAACCAAGCCTGTGCTTCAAACAAGACGCCATACTGTCATATTAAATACTATGGTAAAATCGTGCTATTTGTGTGTACTGCATTACCATGCTGATTTGCACAGTAGTATGCAGTTCTGGACCTAGCTGTGAGCTAATCTGTCACTGAACATTTATATAAGAATTCTACTAGCCACCAGAAATGCATTAGCCAAGCTTAGAGCCGAAACAAAATCAGCATAAATGCCTCAGGTAATTTCCTCTCGGTCTCTCTGAGGCAGTATGCAATGATTCTGGCCAAGAAACATGGTTCCCATTATCAAAGAAAAACAAAGCTGAGAAACCAGATGTCAAAACAAGCAGGGTTTCACTTGTCTAAATAGCACTGACATTCTGACACGACTAATGGAGGAGAACAGAGGATATAACTGCTAATTGAGATAAGTTCTGCCATGGTGTTTGGTGAAAATAGTAGGCCTTTTATGCTGCAGCATGATGTACAGATAGTCTAGTTACATCCAGTTACACCTATAACATACTAAATAGACATACCACAAGCCTGTATTTAATGTTAGTTGCTCTATTTTGCTCTGGGCTATTATTATTGCATTATTTAAGTTTTTTATTTCTTGTTTTTGCTGCTAAATCCATTAAAGGGGTAAAACAGACTTGGCATTAACCGATTATATTTGGGAAAGTCTGTAAATGTTATTTTGTTTGAGTGCATCTAAGGAGCCATCTGCTAAAAATCATATTTAAATTTATGAGTTTAATTTCATTCTTACAGTCACTGAAACGTTGGCCAGTATTGGGCATCTACAAAGCAAAATCTTCAGCATTGAATTAGCTTTTATAGAGTTCAGATAGACTTATATTAACTGTTATATTCATGATTGATTACCAGATCACTTTAACACAATTTGCACTGTATTTTATACAGTCCATAATAGCAGAACATTCCCTTTTCAAACAATATTAAAATTGAAAGTTATTGGCTGCAGGCAATTGATCATGTTTATTGGAGTATAGTTGTGATTTAAAACAAGCTTATGGTTCATAGACAAAAAATGGAATAGAAATGCTACATAGGATAATATTTTGAGTAAAAAAGAAACATTAGTGGCTTAATATCTGCATGATTTCAAAGCCATTTACTACTTAAAATACCTTAAAAAAGTTACTACCTTAAACTACAACTTATGCAATACATTAAATAACTGGAATGAAGTTGGTATTATATCGCAGAGGCTAAAACTGCTGCTCACTTGCAGCCTGTAGTTAAAACCCAGGAGAGCATCTGCTTTTATAGAGCTTGTTAACTCCTGGCCTGTTTCTACTCACAGTCGGCCCTCAGTCTTTACCTCCCATCCACCTGGCTTACACACTTACAGAAAATCTACTGCCTCAGTTCTCCTACATCCAGGCATCCCAGTAAACATGTAAATTAAAAGCCCAATATTTAAACCCCGGCTCACTTTATTGTATTTATTCTTTTGTTCCAGTAATCAAACGACGCATTATCAGAAAAGCGAACGAAATGCTGTGGGGAAATAATTGGCTGCTCATCAAATCACAGGGTGAGCAAAGCTGCAGAGCCCATATACTAAATTGACTGGAGAAAATAGCATTTTGCTTTTCCATCTGCCCTCTCTTTGTGATTAATTATATGGATTTCCAATTTCCATAGCAACATAAAAGCCCAATAGAAATCATAATAAAGTGTGGAGGTTAACAGAGGCATTATTTTCACCTGACAAGCTATAGCAGTAAATATTAGAGCTAACTCAAGTCAGGACACGGGAATACTTATTGCCCAAAGTACCAGAATAATATTGGTTGTCTTTGGCTTATGTTGTGACTTTGTTTTTGCTTTATGCCTGTATTTGAAACATCTTTTTGTGCATAACTCTGCTGCTAATCAATATGTACTGTATGCATTAAAATCATAGATCTCTGGGATAACTAGATAGATAACTCATCTCATATCTGCTGTTCAACAGAGGAAAATGTCTTTACACATATGAATGAAAAGAACTGTTGCACAGTCCAATTGTCCCCACAGCATGAGGGAAGTATCTCAGTATTTTTACTTGTGTGAAATAGTTTGCAGCTTTAATTTGTGTTTTGTTTTTATTTTATAAAATGTGTAACTTTTATTTGAAAGACCAAAAGCACCTAGATATTTGCATAGGTAACTGAGCTTAAGGTAAAAATGTTGGTGTATCATTAATTAGCTAATGTGTGTGTGTGTGTGTGTGTGTGTGTGTGTGTGTATGTGTGTGCTAACCTTGTAAATAAGAAACTGATTTGTCATTTATTTATATTTTTTTCACTGTGTGAAGGGATCCACACAGCATCCACAGATATGGCTTTCTCTTCAAAAAGAACGAAGTTGCTGAAACAAACTTTACACAAAAACAAGTCAACTGGAAAGAATAAAAGATCGAGGGTGAAGATGTCCAGGCACACTGCGATACCTCTGGGCCAGAGGGATTTGTGTTCCAAAGGCCAGTAGCAGGTTTATGTCCCTATAGAATAGTTGTGACTGCTCTCTAGGCCACTGTCGGTCGAGTTTATACTGCAGTTCTGCTAATAATAATGGATGGTCCTGACAGGACTTACCTAAAAGACAGGCAGAGAAAAAGAACAAAAAATGCCCAACAACATGTGTGTTGCAACTGCTTGAAACTTAATGTCAATCTACAATGAATAATGAACACAGACCACAAGTCATAGTTTCTGAATCTTGCTCTACACACTATTGTTTCTCAGTAAATCTCTCTTAAATACGTCTTCACTATCTTACCTAATTTCAGTAATTAGCATAACACTTTGCACTCTTAAGTATATCTGTGCCTTCCCTCCCTTAATCTTTACATATCTGGTTTCTCTGTATATGGCCATGGCTCTGGTGATGATTTTATTATTTCACCACAACTAGAGTTAGATAAACCTGCTAGCCATATGTTTCATGTCCAGTGGCTTGTCCTTCAAAATGAAACCAGCAGCAAGAGAATAATAAAATCCTGTTTTTGTGAATAATAGCACAGTTGTCTGCGCCGGATAAAATAATGTTTATTACACTGGCAATGGAGTGCCAGTGCCAGGAAATACATAATATATACAGCAATGTATAGGAATATATTAGTCATCCCAGATGTGGCGCCGGCCTGCGTTCAGGTAATGGATCCAGCATATGGGTTTGGAAATGCTCCTGCAGCCCTCCATCTCGGCTCTGATTGAGTGTCGAAGACCTGTCTGTAAGTGAATTATAAGCAGACACGACTGTCTGCTAAAAAACTAAATGTGTCATTTTATTTTTCCAAAATGTGTATATTCTATTTTATATTTAGAACTCGTTATAGCTGATTTATGCACATCACTCTTTATGAATTTTGCCTTAAGGTAAATTGTAGTCACATGCCAGTGAGCAATGTGATTAGGGTCAGTTGAACCTAGTGATTGTTATTTTTGTGCTTCAGCCAGGCCAAAAAGCACACATTTTACGTTATGTGATATGGCAGAAAGCAGCGCAGCATATTTGGCTAGGATAAAAATGTAGATAAGTATTGGTTATGGTGTGTTGTGTCTCCTATTCCAAGTTTCACTCTGTAAGCGTCTTACTTCAAAATTTCCTCCCAGATATTATAATAAATATGTTCTGGTGGGAGTATAGTCCAAATATAGTCCAAATTCCATGTTTATGTAATCTAATTATTAAAGCCCAATACATTTTGTGTGACGCTCACAAATTTCATATGTATGTA
>JAVSBV010000086.1:5556335-5578833 GCA_033117975.1 Parotocinclus spilosoma | reverse complement strand
ATAATTTTCTGTTAATTAAGAGTTTAGATTTAATATCTAAAATAAGTATTTTTATTTTCTTCGCACAAAGACCAGACAGTATGATACACCCTAATGTTACATACCTAATGTTTGGGGCACATGCCCAAATAAAATGTTGCTGTGTCCCTGGATTTTTTGCCTTATAAAACAATGTGATGCAATTAATAAAACCTTCTTATGTGCTTATTTGTTCTTCTTTTATCACCCATGACAGAATAACCTCAGAAATCAGAAGGGTGCAGCTGTGCCCCTTTAAATTCTGCGTCTGCCCCATTATGTCAAGAAGTAAGTCTAGAAACGCCCCTATAATTACACGTTACAGATGTATTACAGTATTTTGCAAGTTTATTTTCCCTTACGGATATGGTAGACAGTGTGACAACTCCGTTAAATGATATACAGTTTCTTTTGCTAAATCATTTTAAGCAACTTTTAGCCAGGACAAGGCAGTCCTCATTTTAAAAAGCTGTGATTTATAGAGTTATCTCGTGTATCTATCTTGTGTAAAGCAGTTCAAATCTACCATAAACCTCAAAGGTACTGTATTTGAGATATAAACAATACAGAAGCTAAGTCTAATTTATAACGTGAACCTCCATGTGCACCCCCCAGCCAACAGTTCGATTTACCCCAGTGACTTTGACCAGATGTATCTTTACCCATTGAAGACTGTAGTTTAAGTAGAAATGCAGGCTGCGTTCTTCAGGCATGTCTAAATAATGCACAACTCCTTGTACATAGTCCTGTATACAGTATTCATCTGCTCGCGGTACAGTACATTTACTGTCTATCTCACTTCCATTATTAACAAAACTGGATTTCTTATACACTCGCAGTCTCTATCTGACCAATTTACATTTTTGTAGCCAATGAAATACACGTCTAAATCAGCACATAAGAATGATTTAATCAGAATAATCAGTATAGTCCTGTAGCATAGAACACAGTTGCATTACACAGGCACTTATAAAATCAGGTGACTGAGGCAGGGTATATAAGACAGAAAAGGGTGTACACTTAATGATAGTAATAAATATCCAATTATTTTAAATCAACTAAAAATATGTTTAACAGTCCACATGAAGCACTCTAACAAGCTGGCAGGACTATGCATTTAGCTTAGAGTGGGTATATGTACTGTTTGAATTTCCACTATCCCATGAGATGCTGCTTGTGTGTATATTTGCTTGCGCATGTGTCACTGAATTTAGTTCTGAATGGAAAGTGGCACTTGGAGACTTGGAAACTCCTGTGAAAAAGCCTTACTGTATTTATCCCAACTAGTATACACAAGTACAAACAAAACACGTTCAGCTCGCCTACCCCAACAGTATGTTCTTCATCTCTATAAGACACCACCAACAAAAAACTACTAATAAAACCTCAAAGCCAATAATATTTTAGCTGCCTGTAAAGTCCCAGTGTAGTAAAAATGTGATGTATAGAAATCAGATTTGAACAGCAAAATGGTATTAAATGAGAACACTTATAGTAAGAGTAGAAGAAAGAGGTGAAAAGAAAAGCACAGAAAAGATGAAACTGATCTCGGAGGAGGTAATGTCGTGATGCAGTGGCGTGCAGAATAAAGCAGTTCTACTCCATTATGGTTGAACTGTAATTACAGAGGCGCATGAGAGCTGCACCCGTAGCCGATTGCTCCAGCGCATGATGGATATAATAAGCAGAATTTAGCTTTCACCACTAGGGGGGATATGTGGACTTAGGGTACAGAATTGCTTCTATTTGCAAATGCACGGTGTGCTCTGAGTACAGCTAATGAACGTGACAGGTGAGCAAGAATCCAAGCACATGCATTTCAAAACCTTTAGGATGGTCATAATTACTCTGATTGCGTTTTACACCTACTTTAATGGTATCTTTCAGGATTTATATTCCATCATGTCACAAAACAAAAGCCACACTCGTATCCTGAATTTGACAATGAGTTCTGTGTTCTTCATTTACATTTACATTTAGCAGATGCTCGTATCCAGAGTGACTTACGATTGATTCCTTCTTGAAATCCCAGCAACTGTGGGTTAAGGGCCTTGCTCAAGGACCCAACAGTGGCAGCCTGGCATAGGTGGGAGTTTTTCAGAGTCCTTTCCAGAACTAAATCCAATAAAAAACAAATTTGGTATGAGGTAAAACAGGAGATTTGCCACATGAAAGTGTAAAATCGTCAGGATTTGTGATACAATCACACCAACACGAAGCACAACCGTATACGAATGTTTAAATCATCTTGTGGAATTTATGACATGGAGAACTGATACTGTTTTGAGAGCAAAATGAGGCCTTACTTGGTATCAGCATAGTGTTTCCTAATTTAGTGTTTGTTGTGCATCTTTATATACACTGAATAGCAACTTTATTAGAGAAACCCTTCTAGTAGTTGTGTACCTCCTTTGCCCTTCAGACTTGTCTCAATTTATAGATTCCATTAGATGGAATAATAACCCATGCTGATAGGGTAGCTTGCAGTTGGCACAAATTAGATGGATTTACTAACATGTTTTGAACAGCCCATACTAACTTGTCCCGGAGATGTGATTAAAATGTGATTAAAATCTGTGGACTATGAAGACCAGGGAATCAAGGAAAACTCACTGCTACGTTCCTGGATTTAATCCATGACTATGACTATATAAACCTTCTGAAAGTGTCCTTCTGCCATAGTGTAAACAGCTGCTATTATAGAATGAACTTGGTCAGCCACAATGCTTAGCAAAGCCCTACTGATCAAAAGCTCATTCACAGGTATCAGATGACTCAGGGTGTGCTAAGAAATCATTCTTCCCACCCTTACTCCACCTCCACCAGCCTGAAGTGTTGACACTTGACAGGAAGGTTTCAAATATTAATGCTGCTTGCTTGTGTCCTGCATTCTGACCCTCCCATCAGCATGGTGCAACAGGAATCTGAATTTATCTGACCAGGCAATGCTTTTCTGTTGTCAGTGATGCAATTTTGCCTTCTTTCTGCCACAGAAGTCTTGCCTTTCTATTTTTCTTAAAACATTGTTGGCACTTTGTTAGCCCACAGTACAGAATTATGAGTTTTGCATTGGAGACATTAGTTTGAGCACCAACATTGTATACTGCGGCGGTTTGCTTGACTGTTTACTGCCTGTTTGTCAGGACTATTCTTGACTTCCTTCTCTGGCCCATTGACCAGTTTTTTACCGCCACTGGATCACCTTTCACTAGATGTTTTTTTCTTAATCACACCATTTTATGAGTATCCATTTGAGTGTATAATTTCGATTATACTCTGTATGAATAAGTAAACCCCATGAGGTTGGCAGGTTTGTAAATATCTGCCTAGCCTTTCTGATGATCATGCCTCAGTTGAAGTCACTCAGGTAGCTTGATAATCCCATACTAATATTGATTCATACTGGAACTGAGAAAATGTGATTCACACATAAAATGTGGTCACATTTAAGCTGATAGGGTTACGTGTCTAGTTTCCATAATTTCCAGTAAAGCCCCAATCATGAAAGGGCAAGTGTATCCAATAAAGTGAACAGCTTGTGTATACACTGTATCCTTTACACTGAGAACTTGATCATTCTCACCATTCATTATGTCCTAAATAACTTTTATTAAATTATACAGTGTATATAGTGTGAATTATAAATATTAAACATATTATTGTTTCAATATTATTCCAAATAAATACATTCATTCATTTTCTTAATTGTTTAGTTTAAATTTCATGAAAAAAAAATATTTCTAAACCCTAGTTAAAATGCAATTAAAAACAGTATTTTTAAACAAGTTTTAAGTTTTTTAAAACAGAGCGCAGTGGGTGGCACTGTAGCCTCACACCAAGAAGGTCATGGGTTCAATACCTAGGTGAAGCAGATTGAGTCCTTTCTGTCTGGAGTCTGCATGTCCTCCGCATGTCTGCATGGGTTTACTCCGGGTACTCTGTTACCTCCCACAATTCAAAGACATGTATTTAGGCAACTGACAACTGACACGTGCATTTATTCACTCTAAATGACAACTGGTCATTCATAATCCAAGTAATAATGGAAAGAAAACTAGTGTCTATTATTCTTTAAAGAAACATTTTAACTGCATAATCTTCAGAAATCAATATTTGAGCCACAGCTTTCATGTATCTTGTGTTTTTCTCAGTAAATAAGATTTGGTTTGGGTAACCATCTAATCTGCACCTCAATAAATAGAATTAAATGTGTCTGTGTTGGAATTATTCAGTTTTTGGAATGGAATTGCTACCGTACATGTAGAGGTGTTGTAGAGGATTTAAGGATTTTGAGTGGTCTCTTAATTTTTTCCAGAGCTGTACAACTAAAAACTAACAAGTAATATGAACCATCCAGGTGTTTGTGATTATATGTTGTAATGTTAAATGTGGTTATAACTCGTATAGACTTCAAAATGATTTAAAATCATAGTTTGATTTACACCAGTTAATTTCATCTATTTATCTGTTGAAGATTAATAGATAACTATGTAAGAAGACCTACAGGCTGTACTCTTCTCTGTTATTTAGGCACTAACTTGTGAACAACAATCTAATAAATGTGTTGCAATAAAGTGGTTCAGTTTCTGTCTGCTTCTGCTGGGGGGGGCTTTACATATTTGTAACTTCAAAAATAAATTAGGGTAACAATGTGTTTCAAAAATCTGTTTCTTCCCTACTTGTGTTTTTGATCAGGAACCTCCACTGCTTTAAAGCACCTTATACACATTCTAGTCTAATCTTAGTCTTATCTTTTGCCTTATTTTCATATTTATGATTTCCCTTGACTTGACCTTTCAACGCAAGTTTTTTCTTTCCAGGTCCAATCATCACAACTTCTGTTTGTCTTAGAATAGTATGCCCATTGCCGTCTAGTGGTGGCATTTGTGGCAACCCTTACATTTGCTTCTTCGCTACATTTCAAATTTGTTATCTCTATAGTTTGTACTATGTGTCAGTAAATAAATGTGCAACAGCTTCTGTGAATAATAAGATCAAGAGGCAACACGTTAATTCATGTGGCAAAAATGGCTCGTCCAAGTGCACAGGTCATCAGCTAACTGTTTAAAGTTTTGCCCAATTAACCAAACTTTAAATAAGAAATAAGACTGAAATGAGCAATCACACTCACGCAGTGATTTAGCCCCCTGTTATAATCATATACTGTAAGTGAATGCCAAAATAATTTGTCAGTTGGCAAAAGACTGCACAGAAAATTGGCCAGAAAAAAATATATCACATTTTTCTTTGCCAGAATGTCTATGTTTAAATAGGTTTGTATTTTAGAGAGATCTGGAAAACACTATCAACAGGTGTATAAGATAAGATAAGTTATATTATTGAACAGAATGAGTGGTGGAGAGGGAAAGAAATGCTGTTTTTGTTGGGGCATCAAGGAATGACCTCTGTTTATATTTATAGAACAGACATAGAGTGAGCTCTCATCTGGTCATCCTGTCCTGGTGTGATTGAGCCATTCAATATGAGCTGAAGCAAAGACATGCTCGGCTGAGCATGCTGTGAGGAGATCTACAAACGAACGTAATTACTTCACCATTCGCTGCTTTCTCTTCTCTTTGTCGATGTTCATTTGCTTATTATTTACTGTTTGAATGTATCAAATTGGAGAAATATGTGATGAACCAAGCAGCTGTGAGTGGATTTCGTATAAAAATCTTATTGGTGGACTCAGGATTTATGCTATTCAGAATGTTCCGGTTATTATCCAGCAAGTGCTTGTTGAAAATACTTGTATTATAAACAGCTGCAAAGCAAGCACGCAAGATAGATATTTCCTTCAAAGGCACATTTTCATAAACAAAACAAAACAAAAAACAGATAAATATATTAACATCAGAAATGTTTTGTTCTTTTTAGAAAGTCATAAATATTGTTCGCCAGACACTCATTTACAAAGCTTATCCTGTAATTTGTCTCTGTTTCTTTAAGCTTGTTTTCTGATCTTTTCTTATCTTTTGTGAAAATTGAACAGCTTTCACTTACATTTTACACCATTTAGTTTTACAAGCTTAACTTCTAGCAATCATACGGTTGGTTTTGGTTACGCTTTAATGAAAGAGACTTTCACAGACAGCTCTTCGAGTTGCATTTCTGTTGCATTATCTTGTTTTGCAACAATTACCTTTACCTCCCAGAGTGAATGCCAGAGTATTAAGAGATTAAGTGCAATGGCCCAGAGGTGCTGTAAATCACAATCAATCCCAAAGCTGTCTGCCTACAGTGCCCCAAGTCAGTACTGATCCTGTGGGATCTCCACATGCTCATATACACGCCAACCACAAGCTTAACATTGAAAACGTAATCAAATTAAAGATGTTAACAAAAAACATGCAGATGTTGGATTTCTTTTATATACCTGCATCTTCAAAGAGTGACTTTTTTATTTAAAACTTTGTTTATTGAGGTGACAATTTTAATATACACCAATTACACTGCTCACAAAAATAAGGGAATTTCATTTGCAAGTATTCCCTGATTTTTGTGAGCAATATATATTATTATGTTGTACTAGCATTTCCCTCAACATCTCTAATCTGGATGAGTGTACTGGACATAAATCAACTATGATTCACAAATATTCTTTGTACGTCTGTACATGTATTATAAATATGGTGGCCTGTCCTTTGGAGGCCTTAGTGGGTGGTTTAATTGGTGCTATGTGGTGTGGTTGAGGGTGTGGACATCGTGGAAAAGATTAACCTCTTTTCTTCAAAGCTTAAAGCTGATGATGACGGGAGCAAGCTGTCCACATAGTGTGAGCTATGGTTTGATTCTTGTATGAGCACTGTGTAAAACACAGCAGTAAACAAAACAGTGGCCAAGCTTGGCTTTCCCACTCTTCCCGACTCCTCTGATGCCTGTGCACCCAGCCCTGTTGGCCAGGGTTCAAAGAGCGTCTAGGTTAAACTTGCTAAATGCAACTTAAAGATCAGCCACTGATGAATATAGCACACATTTTCACACAAACATACCCACCTTCTCATATGCCTGCAGGCAGATGTTGTACATATGATAAGGTTAGGGTGGAAACTAGGCTTTAGTTAGTGATGGGGTGTAGATGAATTGAAAGACAGTGTGTGTACATGTGGAGGAAAGCAAAGCATTGCGTGGCGTTTCTCGGCTGGGAGCAGTCTTGGCAGGGCGAGCGCTGTGTGACTGATGAGATACGTGCCATCTCCGACACCCAGCCCAGTCCGCCGCTAGAACTGAGTGAAAGAGGGAGGAAAGGAAGGCGGGGGCATTTATGGGAAAGGCAGATCAGTTCTGCTGTTCTCATGCCAGCTGCAGAGTAAATCTCTCCCTCGAGACCCACAGCAGCCAGAACAGGGCAGCTGTGCCCACACCGTTGCTTTCAGTGAAGTAACATATTCTGCTCCTCTCACACGTTCTCTGTCTTCCACAGACCTGCCCAATTTAGACATGAATGTCTCCTCATATTACAGACTTCCAACATATAGGACCCTGTTACTTCCTTTTTGTATTTTACTCTTTTATTGTGATGCACATCTCCTTCTTTATCTCCCATGTCTTATATGCGCCCCTTTATATGTTCCTGTGGCCTTTTGCTTTCCAAACATACCTTTATATCCCCATCAGTGCTTCATTTCTCACCGGTTTTGCATCATTAGTTGGTGCCAAAGATGTTTGAACTGTGGAAAAACACATATGTAAGGAAAGTGCAACTTATTATTTCCTGTCACCATCAACCTCCCATGACTTTCCTCAATGCTCAGCTGAAAGCAGAGCAAGGATACTCCAGAAAATCATGACTCTTTTCACAATGGGATCCCTATTTTATGTTATTCTCCATATTTCTGTCTCTTTTTAAGTGGTCAATATTTACAATGTAGTTTTCTGATACAAATGAATGTCTTTGATTTACATTCTACCAAACATAAAGAACGTTCATGTGGGATGAAAAACTTTTTTGGAGCCTTTTCTTTTGAACAACGTAATTACTTCCAGAGGACAGATGCGAGCAGACATGCTACCCTGTTACCCGGAATAATATTAAATGAACCTCACAGTCCTTAAAAGTGTAGCTATTTTTTAGCATACTTTTATTTATTTTTTAACTAAAGCTTTCTTAATTTTTTTTTAAATGTATTTTTTTTACAGTATTTAGGCTCAGCTATTATTAACTCAACTATTATATATACTACTATAAAATAAAATACATTTTTATTCTAGATGAGTACACTTTATTTTGATAATTGGATGAGAAACGTGTCGTGAAACTTTAAAGGGAACCTTTTCAGTGCTTGTGCACATACATTCGAATATCTTGAGTAACTACAAATCCACAACCTATATTATCTGGCAACTCAGTAAGATTTGTGGGCTGTCTAGTTCAGAAAAGATGAGCTACAAGAAGATGTTCATATTTAGCCTGTCTTCTTGTGTGAGAAGCATAGATTATTCCTCCTCTACTGAGTAACTGCACCCACAGCTTAAGAACTATATTTTTGAAGGTGTGCCATTTTTGTCTCACAAGTGCTAGGTCTGGTAGCATTATGTTGACGCTAAGAGCTAAGCACTGAGGTTGTTGGCTGAACAAATCAAAACATTGGGCCCCATCCTCAAATTACAGAATTGCTTAAAATGTTGTATACATAATATTCATGTTACAGGTTTAGTAAAGTAATCCAAGCTGGACATTTAACTAGCGTGTAATATTCGCCAGCAATATTCACTGACAATATTTTGACAGATTGCTTGTCTTTTCCAACAGGCTTTTTAGGTGATTAAAAAGAAAAGTGACATCACCTAACCCTAATTAATTGTAGTGGGATTTACAATAATGCTCACACTTTAAATTTGTTACTTACATTTTTGTAAAACAAAATGAGAGAATGGGAATAAATGTCTCCATTATATTTTTTGCTGTTGTTTTTTCACACAAGATAGAAATATATATTTAAATAAATTATTTAAGAATGCTCTGGTTGATCTTTGTGGCATTTTAATTAAGGTATGTCACACATTTCATTATACCCCAGGGGACTGTGTTAACTTGTGAAAATGGCATGTATTTGTCAAATATTACATTGCATATTTTAACTGTGCTACTACATTCTAATGTCACATTGCTATTTTTTATCCCTGTTAATGGTTTACTGTTTTACTGTGTAATTGTAATGTCACTCACACTTCAAAACATGAATATAATAGAAAATATTATTCATTTACAGTTGAATTCAACAGTCCTGTAATAATGCATAATAAACAATGCATCTATGCTGTTATAGTGTAAACAATTAAACCGAGACAATAAATTTCAAAACTTATTGTTTCCTGGCCGTGCTGTATGTTATCTTTGGTTTATGTAAAAAAAAAAAAATTGAAAACAGCATACTCTTTTTCTAGAATATTATGCAGACATATACTTCCCTGTTAAATGATTGTAACAGTTAGGCCAGTACTTTTATTTTAGCTGTGGTCTGAAAACATTTGGGTTTGAGATTAAACCATGAATGTGAGACAACATTTCAGCTTTTATTTCCAAGTATTTACAGCTGGATTGGATACATAATTTAAAGGGATGCCACTTTTTGTCTGAACCCACCTATTTTACTTAGGAGCTAAATTATTAAGATAAACGTAATAAGAATAAGACTTATTGTTTAGTTACAAATCCTTTGCTTTTAAGAACTGCATTAAGCCTGTGACGCATTGATATCACTAAACTTGGTCTTAGTCTTTTTTGATGTTTTTTCCAGGCTTTTACTCTGTGTGTGTGTGTGTGTGTGTGTCTGTGTGTGTCTGTGTGTCTGTGTGTGTGTGTGTCTGTGTGTCTGTGTGTATGAATGCTCTATATTGCTTAAATCTGGAGATTGACTAGGACAGTCCAAAACCTTCCACTTGTTCCCCCTGATGAACTCCTTTGTACTTTTGGAGTGAGTGTTTAGGCTCATTATATTTCTGCATAATGAAGGATCTTCCAATCAGTTTGGTTGCATCTCCCTTTAATTTGACAGATGTGACATCCTCAATGAAGATTAATGAGCCTGTCCCAGACAAGACATGCAAGCCCACACCATGACATTACCTTCATTGTGTTTCACAGATGAGCTTGCATATTTGGGTTCATGAGCAGATCCTTTCTTTCTTTATACTTTAGCGTTTCCATCACATTGGTAAAGGTAAATCTTTGTCTCATCAGTCCATAAACCTGTTCCCAGAATTTCTTGCTTGTCTCTTTACTTCTTGGGAAATTACAGCCTAACCTTTCTTCTTGCTAATTAAAGATTTGCATCTTTTGGTGAAATAGTACAGTAGATTGTGATACCTTCACTTCCGCCCTCTGGAGGTTGCTGCTGATGTTACTAACAGTTATTTTATGGTCTTTTTTATTGCATGGAAAATGTTTTGGTCATCAACTGTTGTTGTTTTCCTTGGTCTACCTGTCTGAAATGTGTTACATAGTACACCAGTGGTGACAATCCAAACAGTTGTACTGACTATGACCAACATCTGTGTGAATTTTAATGTCAAACCAAAATGCATTCAATGTACAGCAAATATAAAATGATTGATACCGTTTCAATACATCTGAAGGGGTGCATCGTTTTTGTTATTCTACTTAATATGGTTTTGCGCAGTTTTGGATATGCCCTCACAGTTCTCTCCATTTTTGAGATCTAGACGATTGCCTGATAGGCTCTGCTTGGCAGGAAAATAGCCTGCTGAAGTGTTGGAGAAGCAGGTGCAGGACTTGGCCGCATCAGCCCCAGTCTGTGGTGGCAGTGCTGAATAAAAGCAGCAGTGTTCCTACACAGTGGAGCCCTGTCACAACCAGCCACTTGCAAAAATATGGTGCGTTTTTCATAGATGTGTTTGCCGGGACTAAACTCCAGGAAGGACGGCTCAAAGGTGAACCATTGGTGACGTCAACGTCCTCGGCGTCAATCCTTCCAGTCGTTTGCTGTAAAAACTTTTCACTAGACCATATCAATCTGCGTCTGGTTTTGGAAAGGCGCATAGCTACATTATTTTAAAAGTATAAAGCCTGGGGAGACTCTGGAAAAGAAAACTAGGTTGAAGTCACACACCTTCCAGGGCCTCCCCAATTACCAGAGTTATACACATGATGAACCTATGGGCCAGTTACTAAAGTAAGCACAGTAATGACACTTGACATAGCAGTAACATGTTAGCGTGCTGTACTGCTAAGAGTACATCAACTTCATTGCATGGTTTTAATATACTCTATATACTTACTGACTGCTCTATTAGAGGTACCCATCTTGCCATCTTGTAGGTGTACTGAAGGAGACTATTGATCATGGTTTCCCCATGACCAATTGGTGTACTTTTCTGTAATTTCTGATCACTTGGCACTGTTGGGTGGATAAATTAATTTGCTTAACTTTTGTTGACTCATCAGTGACAATGAGGTGTTTAAGCCAGAAACACACTTCACCTGATACTTTAGAAGCAGTGGCTACACACTACCTTGTCAGTTTTATTAGTGTGCTGAGAATGACTAACCAACCATATATGCATTGGTCATAGGATTATTCTAGGATTATTCCCCTGATGAGTCGGTAGAAGGGGCTGGCAAATTATATATACCAGGGCACATACTGTATTTGGTAGGTGTACCTAATAAAATGAGAAATTAAGCTACAGTACTATAGTGTAGTTCTATTTAATTCATACTGACTTCTACTTACAGTTGCTATTATTCATAATGCAAGGACTTTGCGGTGTTGTCCACCAGTGTCAGTTCTTTTTGACTGATTGTCCAGATGATGAGCCACATACATTTAAATTACTGCCTTCGAACCTGAGGAAGCCTGTGATTACAGTGTCAGATACCATGTATTGAAGTAAAAATACTTGTGTACCATGTCTGTTTCCACTGTTGCTTGTGAAGACTAGAAAAGTAAACTGATGAGTGAAAAAAATGGTCACTAATGGTTTTCGACTGCAGTTAGAAAATATGTATTTTAGTAGTTAGGAAAGGATTTTCATTTTCTATAAAGCAACCACATAATGAAGATGCAATTTGAGAATTTAAGCTGACCTTCTGCTACTTGCTCAAGTGTGCCAATCCATCCCTGTTTCAGATTAATGGTGAAATGAGATACATATAACAATAAAAGAGCTTGCTGATGTTAATCAACGTGACCTTTTTACTGAAAGGTGCACAATATGGTTGTGTAATATTCCTAAATTTTAGGACCGGTTCCACACTAAACAAAACATTGCACGGAAACATGCTGTTTTACAAGGCAAGCTCATTTACACATTTTTTGTCATAAATTGTCTTTTTATGTCATGCTATTTTGTTGCTGAAACTGGAATCTTCTTTTTACATAAATGTCCCCAATAAAGCAGCTAATTGGGGATTTTTCTGACTTTCAAAAAAAGCATGCCTTTTCATGTGGTTCATGGATATCCAGGGAAAAAGCTTAAAAACAACTATTGTTGAGCACTATAAATGGCCCACTTAAAGCAAAGCATGCTATGCTATTGTAATATCTATCTATAATAGCATGGACAATGAAAACTGTATACTACACTCTGATAAATGTTAAACTTTGCCTGGTACAAATAGTACACTATTTATTACAGATGTTTGTTGTGTAGAATCTACATGACAGTCTGTAAAAGAAACTGATAGTTTTCTTGTTTACCTTGCTCATCTTGGTCAGAGTCATTGGGGTGTCCAGAGATGCCAGTCCTTCACAGGTCCTTCAAGGTAAACTCAGGGTTTGAACCCAGCTTCCTTAAAAAAACTGCTCTTACCACTGAACAACAAGAGTTGTGATGGCAGTTTGCAGTAAATCCACAATTTAATACACTTTAATGTAAAACTGTAAAAATATACACTAATCAGTGTATACACTAATATTAGATAACCCACTCAGGGTAATCCAATGACCTTGCCAGAACACAGTCTAATCATTATGTTAACATTATAATACAACTGTAATTGTTTTAGTTCACATAAGTGTACTACTGAGAAGAGAATGTCTTATATTATAATTTGGCCTTAGTTGCAACGTTACCTCTTAACACACTGTAGAATTTATCAATGTGTACTTATACCAGATTACATGGCGTGGTGCCTTGATTCAAAATAGGCATTACTGCTCTCTCTCATCTTTAGGTATTTCCCTCTGTCTAACTTGCCATATGATTTCTCTTTTACAACCCAGCCTTAGAGGCATATCTAATATGTCTCTCTATCTGCAATTGAACTACAGTCTGATTGGTAGTCAGGATTGTTTGTGTAATTCCACATTTCTGTGGTTTCAAGGGTGGGGGTCCACCATATTTTTTATAGTATGCACATAGCTAGCTCTTGAGCTATTGGGCCAGCAATCCCAGTGGCCATGTTAATTCTGGCTGTATAAGTGTTATTTCATGTGTACACACTGTCAGCTCCAAAATGCTTTATAGAAACTGTACTAAGCTAACAATACATTTCTACATGAGTCTCAAAAGTTGGGACACATACTGTTCACAAAATGTCAATATTAAATATCCCATAATTAAATATCCCATCATTTTTGTCACCAGTGCATATTGGTGTTTTCACCACATATTGTATATTCCATTGAAAAGGGAATCTAAAGCTTTCTGTTGAAGAAAAAAGATCGGGATAAGGATATTGTTTCTCTAATTTATTTACTATGTTCAGTCTTGTATATACTATATATGTCTTGATTCTAATCTATATGAGATGGAATTAGTTTGCTTTATCGGGGGCATGTTAAATAGACAAACTGCTCCATAACCCCAGGATTGCAGAGCAATACTGGACCAAATACTTTGGATTTGGCTTCTCTTCTCTTCTCTTCTCCCCCATCATATTTTTTATGTGCTGCAGGTCTAAAGTATAGGAACTGATGTTAATAAATTTAATGAAGTTGACTAGACAAAACATAAAATGTATTTTGTTCATATTGTCTGCAATGAAATAAAAGTAAATCCAAGACACAATGCCTTTTTGTTTGCATTTACAGTCCAAAACCCCCAACGTCTTGTTTCGGGGTTGAGATTCTGGGCATCCTTGCTAAGATAACATTTAACTTCTGAAATCATTCCCAGCAAGCATATCAATCTAAAATTTCATGCATCTTGCTGTAGTAGAGGTATAGTAGTCAGCCTGGAGAGGAGCTGGGTCAATGAGCATTAGGTTAATGTACCGTGCTGTTACAGTTAAAAGGTACAACTTGAGGCCACTAGCCTTTAGCAGTGCCAGGGATGTAATTTATTGTCTTTCATGACTCACCCAATACAGTACTATTACCATCACAGAACTCTGTGTGTTGATTATGATAATCACTATAATGCTAATTGTTTTTGGTTTGCACGAGTGTGCAATTTGCAATCACTCAGTGCATTCACCGAAGCAAGATCTAATTATCAGAATGGCAAGGGCCTTATAATTAATAATCTCAATGTATATCTGCATACAAATTGTAAAGCACATCCTTTCTCTGGCTACCCAGATAATTACAGACTCTGCGGTTAAGCCATTACAATTTGTTTAGGGTTATACATGACATATAACATTCATAATACTCCAACTAGCATTAAGCCCATTTTGAAGAATTGCTATGCAACTTGTCATAAAGTAACAGGACAAAGGAATATGAGTCATACACTACAGAAAACTGACCTGATACACTATGCACCCATTCATCTTCATAGCAGAGCGCTCTCTCTCTCTTTCTCAAATTCCACATAAACATCACTCAGGATCTTCATTCTTAAAAATGAGTTCTGAAATCATTATTCTGAAAAAAAGTGTGTATTCAGTCCTATCAGTATAACTGCATGCATTATACACAGAACATAATGGCTGTTAGTCATTTACTCAAAAATGTAAATAAAATAGATTAAACATTCTCAAAGTATAGCACATGAATAGAAAGTGTATTATTAAATTTAATTAAACCTGATTGTATCTGTGTTAAAGCCCACCTTTTATTTCTTACACATTCAGAAGACTGGACTGAAAGCCTAATGTAAAGTTTCAGATGCTTTTGAAAGTTCTGAACACACTTAACCAAAACAGTCAAGATGATGGAATTAACAACACAACAAAAAATCATGCATAAATAGAAAAGCTATAATGAAGAGACAAAGCAGTGACAAATAGCTTTGAAGAGTAGTACTGACACAGTTGGGAAAACCCTAAAACCTCCATGCCATACAGGCTTATGTGAATTCCATCTTATCATCATTAATATTCTCTCTCTCTCTCTCTCTCTCTCTCTCTCTCTCTCACTCTCTCCCCCTCCCTCTCTGTGTTTTGAGCTGTCACACTGCATAATATGTTTGTGAGAAATGTGTTTCATGATTTGTCCAGACTTCATGTGTTATTTCAGACGCATTGACAAAACTCTTCTTTTTAAAGGGAGGAAATGTTATCTTCAAACAGCAAACTCTTTTCCTATGGGACTCAAAGACTTCATCAGTGGCGCCTTATTGTTGAATCTCAATTTTTTGGGTTTTGAAAATACAATAAAGACTTATGTCTGATACTGTCTGATGTGGTTTTTGTCCAAGAGCAAAACAATCCCTTATTTTTAAAGAAAATCCCATATTCCCAAATGAATTGATAATTACAAACAGGATAGTTGAAATCTGTGGCTTGTGCTGGGGCTACACAATATGGACTCTCTGTGGGATGACATGTTTATGAGTTTGGAAAAGAAAAATAATTATGAATTCCTGACAGTTCAACTGTTACTGGGGAACATAACATTTAAATAAAACAGCTTAACCCTTAAAGCTACAGGTGAGCATATTTTTGAAATATACTTTCACAATCTCTAATTTGTCTATCAGGTAAAAAAGGTAAACACCAATGTGACAGAGAATAACTGTAAAAAAACAAACAAATAGAATAATAATTAATAATAAGAATAATAATGGTTTTAGCTATAATCTGGACTATAATCTAGTGCAGTCCTGACCTGTGCCCAATAGAGCATGTGTGGATAATTTTCAAATAAAAACAACCTCATACTGTAGCACATGTTAAAATGGTTTGTTGGATAAATTGGACAAGTAAAACCTGAAACACTTCAACACTCATTTTTGTGAAAAGGATGAGATGAGACCAAATTAGAGCTTTTTGGTATGAACTCCACGTGTTTGGAGGAAAAAGAAGGATGAGTAAAAGCCCAAAAACACAGTCCGAACTATGATGCATGGGAATGGAAGCATGATATTTTGAAGGTGCTTTTCTGCAATGGGGATGTGACGACTGCATTGTATTGAAGGGAAGATGGATGGGGTCATGTATCGTGAGATTTTGACCAACAAATTCCTTGGCTCAGTAAGAACTATGAAGATGGCTGGGTCTTCAAGCATCAATGACTCGAAACATGCAGCCAGAGTAACTAAGGAGTGGCTCCATAAAAAGTATGTAAAGGTATTGTATCCTAGCCAGCCTCTAGACCTGAACAGAATATCTTTGGGGTGTACAGCATACAATGAAACGAAACAACATTTCTCCAGGACCAAGGTGCTACATAAAACAATACTTCACAACATAAAGTGCACGTGTGCAGCAATACAGGATAATAAACAATAAATACAAAGTAACAGTGCAGATAGCCCACTGATAGTGTGAGCAGAAAGGTGCAGATATGTCCATTGTTTAATATAAACTGTGTAAACAATATGTAAAGCAGCAGTTTTTCTGTGTGTGTGTGTGTGTGTTTTAGTCCAGTCATTTATATGTTCAGTTGTTCATACCAGACTCTGATTGTTCATGATGTCTGATAGCTTGGCGAAAGAAGCTATTGCACAGTCTAAATGTAAGGGCCCGGATGCTTCGGTACCTTTTCCTAAACGAGAGAAGGATAAAAAGTTTGTGTGAGGGGTGTGTGTGTTCATCTGTGTCTGGTTGCTTTGTGGATGCAGTGTGTGGTGTAAATGTCTGTGATGGAGGGAAGAGAGACACCAATGATCTTCTCAGCTGTCCTTACTACGTGCTGCAGGGACCTGCGATCTGAGATGGTGCAGTTCCCAAATCAGGCTGCTCAGGATGCTCTCTATGGTTCCTCTGTAGAAAGTCTTGAGCATGGGAGGTGGGAGATGTGCTTTCCTCAGACTTCGCAGAAAGTAGAGACGCTGCTGGGCTTTCTTGGTTATGGTGCTGGTGTTGAGGGACTAGGTAAGATCCTCTGCCAGGTGAACTCCAAGGAACTTGATGCTCTTGATGATCTCTACAGCAGAGCTGTCGATGTTTAGTGGAGAGTGATCTCGCTTTGTTCTTCTGAAGTCAACAACCATCTCCTTGGTCTTGTCTATGTTTAGAGACACATTGTTGGTTCTACACCAGTCCGTTAACCATTGAACTTCCTCTCTGTATGCTGACATGTTGTTCTGGCTGATGAGACCCACCACAGTCCTGACATGTGCAAACTGGATGATGAACTAAAGTCTATAAACAGCATTCGAACTTAAGTGCCTTTATTGTCCACGTGGGTGAGTGCTAGATGAAGGGTTGTGTATATAGAGTCATCTATTGAGCGGTTGGGGCAGTACGCAAACTACAGATTATCCAATGAAGGAGGCAGCAGAGTCTTGATGTGCATCAAGACAAGTCTCTCGAAGCACATTAATGATGATGGGGGTAAGTGCGATGGGACAGCAGTCATTGAAGAAGGACACTGAAGATTTATTCGGCACAGGTATGATGGTGGTTGAATTGAGACACGTTGGGACAGTGGTACTACTCAGGGAGATGTTGAAGATGTCGATGAAAAGATCTGTCAGCTGGTCTGCACATTCCCTGAGCACTCTACCAGGAATGTTGTCTGGTCTTGCAGCTTTCCATGGGTTGACTCTGCGTAGAGTTTTCCTGGTCGTTGGGATGAGGGGTGGTCTTCCTTGCTGCCATGCCGTTTTGTGTCTTAAACCGAGCGTAGAAATCGTTTAGCGCATCAGGAATGGAGGCATCACTGTCACAGGCAGGTGATGTTGTCCTGTAGTTGGTGATGGCCTGGATGCCCTGCCCCATGCGCCGTGAATCACCACTGTCTCTGAAGTGGCTGTGGATGCTCTCACCGTGTGCTTTGTCTCTCTGATGGCTTGGAAAAGTTTGGCCCTTGCTGTTCTTAGGGCCGCCTTGTCACCTGCTTTAAAGGCAGAGTCTCGAGCCTTCAGCAGAGCACGCACCTCTGCAGTCATCCAAAGCTTCTGATTGGGGCGTGTGGTGATCCTGGTCCTGAAGACTGTCAGGTAATCTATACACTTGCTGATGTAGCTGGTCACAGATGACGTGTACTCCTCCAAGTTCGTTTTATTGCTGTAAGTTGCAGCCTCCTTAAACATTTGCCAGTCAGTCTGCTCAAAACCATCCTGAAGAGCAGATATGGCTATATATAATACATTTGGCTCCGTTCATGAATATTTATATATATAGAGAGAGAGCTTGGCTCAGTTCATGTTTTCACTGATGGATTGTCACTAAGAATTAATTGACTTTAGACAGTGTGTATAAAACAATTATTCATCCACATAGTCAATAGCCCAGAACTTATGATATTTTAATGCGTCCTACTTGATAATATTTTCATTATGCTGATAGAATTCGAGTTGCATAGGAAAGAATTTTACTGTAAAAGCATTGGTGCTAAGACTCTTGGGAACAACGTATTGGAAATAATAAAAATATTAAATATAGAGTATATATTATAAAATTATCATTAATTACACTAAAAACAAATATTTGTTTGCGTTTTAGCAATTGCAAACATTGCCTAAGCAAGACTTAGGTACTTGAATTACCATCTTCCCATGTATTTTTGAAATACTGTTTAAATACTGTCTTCATATAAGCGCTTGCTTTGACCTATTCTTTTCAGGCAGCTGTCAAGAAAGGTACCAAAATACATGAACTAATCATATCAAATTATATTAAGTAAGCACATGAAAATCTAACCAATTGAAGAGTCACATTTACATATCAAAGAGCTATGTGTAGTCATCAAGCAAAAGTCTAAAAAAACACTCATTAGAGGCACGTATATACAGTATGTATGTACACAGTGACCAGCCTTTCAAACACCAGTCACATATAGCACGTAACTGTATTATCCTCTCTACCAAATTTTACCTAAAGTTATTATTTTGTTAGATGTTTACATGTGATCTGGTTTGCGTGAATAAGTGTATAAGAAGCAGTACAAACCTCTAAGGCTGTTACATTTACTTTTTACAATTGGTAATGTGTGTTTTAACTGCTTGTCATAATAATCTAGATCATTACGCATAAATTACAGCCTTTATAATTGGACTTGCTGACGCCTCTTACCTTGTTGTAAATTAACTAGCTTCTTCTGCATCTACTTTCTAACTTGTGAATACTATAATTGGTTCACCTTGCTAGTACTGGTTTAGACTCTATTTTGCTTTCAGACCTGCTTAAATTGTTTGTGGCATAGCTTTAACAAGGTGTTTGAAACATTTTTTTAGATATTTTGATTTGTAAAGATGATAGCGTCATGCAGCACACCCTTATACCTCAAACAAGCAGCCTAAAACCTTTCATTTTAATTTAAGCCAAAATCCATACTTTCTTGTTGTTTAAGTCATATTCTGATTGCACCATTCGAATGTTGTAACAGGTTCTTTAGACCACACGTCATTTTTCCAATTTTCTGTTGTTTACTGTTTTTGTCCCCGTGCAAACTGTAGTCTCAGCTGACAGTTATGCTATCATAACAGTAGGTTACTAACTGCCAGTGGGATTTTAAATTATACTGATAGGCTAACATTTTTTTACCATTACACTTCTGACAAAAATTAGGAGGTTATTTCAAAATGAATATGAAGCGATTAAAAAAGAGCATTTGATTTTATTTAATTGAACAAGATTATCAGAAAAGCAAATGAAAAGTAAAAGAAAGTGGTTTGATTACGCAAATGATTCCGCCACCACCACAGAAGGAGTCCCTTTCTCACAGGAAACATGGATTCTCCCGTGTTCCTTGTTCACAGAAGAACATGACACGATGATTATCAGACAGTTGACCACACGGGTCGAATGATGATACTCATTATCTCACCTTCTACTGGTTCTACGGGTTCTATGGTGTTCAGGAAATAACAGAATTGGTTAACCTTTGGATTCCTGGCATCCAGTAAAATGTAGCCAGTTTCGTACGGTCTGGGTGCATATCCGTCATCCAGTGGCAGCAAGAAACTGTCCTTGCAATTCTGTTGCATTGCTGCCTCTGCTCCTTCTTGCCAATAAGGTTAAGTAGCGGTCATCTCTTTCCGTTGTGGCAGATGGGTGACTCTGTCCTAGTATTTTTTTCACTGTTTTCCAGTGCCCTGAAAGCGAATCCAGTCTGATAATCACACTTTCAAGTGCTGTTGTCACTGTTGTCTGTGTTTTACCAGCTTCAAGACGTCCTATGGCTCGTCAAGCTTCACATTTAGCCAAATCGTGTTACAGAGGCATTTCAAGGGCTGGGAAATTGCAGAATGTGCACTATCAAGGTGGGGGAGGGCTCAGATACTTCAGCACTTTTAGCCTTTTTAAATAGTTAATTTTCACCAATTAAATAAAGTTGTTTTGGCATTTTATTTGCATTATAGAACAACTTTTTTTGACTTGTTGTATGCTTTTCTGATGCTCTTGTTAATAAAAAAAAGATCAAATGCCTATTTTTTATTGATTTGTATTCAATTTAAAATATCCCCTAATAATTTTTGTGAGCTGAGTATTATCATGCTGATAATTCCTGACTAACTATCCACATATAAATAATTAGGGTTTTCTGTTATGTAAGACAATGTTGTTATATACTAGAGATGACTTATAAATGACCCACTCTGCAGTCCTTTTCTGGACTTATCTGGCTGCTGAAAACTGGGTATTGCTCTCCATTTATGCTAAATGACATTCTGTTGACTTCAAGTGCAGTATGCTGTGACTAGCTTTACACCACCCAAAATATAGTTTTGTTGACAGTAATTAACAGATGTCTATATCCCTAGTAACTTACTATAGATGTGTTTTATATTTGTATCAGTCTCCAACAGTAATATATAAACTTCTGTGTTGCATCCGCCGAGCAACCTCCACTCCTTAAACACAGCCAATCATGTCAGCCTATGTCCCCTGACTCAAAGTCAAGTCCTCACTGTTTTGCTAGTGTCTTAGATCGCTGCGTCACCAGAGTTCTTCAGCAGCAGTTTTAAATGGCAGAATTCCTGCATAATGTGGAAGCATTCCTATTAGTGTTCAATGTAGTTTAAAGTTGTGAGCACAGAGAGAAAGAGACAGGTAACATAGTGAAAATTAGATTACGATGACTTGCAAATCCTTTTAAACCCTTATTCAGTTAAATAGACTACAAAGGCAAAATGGATAAACGCATGTTCCGAAAGAGTTTGGACAGGGGCAACAAATGACTGGGAAAGTTGAGGAATGCTCAAAAACACCCATTTGGAACATTCCACAGATGATTGTCATGATTGGTTATAAAGGTAGCATCCCTAAAAGGCGTTCACAAGCACGAGGTTCACCACGTTGAACAACTCCATGAGCAAAAAAAAAAAAACTATTTTAGAAAAACCTTTCTCAATGTGCAAATGCAAGGAATTTAGGGTTTTATCACGAATCAAAGAAGCTGGAGCAATATCTGCAATTAAGCGGTAAGACCGAAAACCAGCATTGAATGACCGTGACCTTTGATCCCTCAGTCAGCACTGCAATAAAAAAAAACTACAAATGACAACATTCTGTAATGGATATTACCACATGGACTCAGGAACATTTCAGAAAACCATTGTCAGTGAACACAGTTCATCGCTGTATCTACAGTGCCTTGCGAAAGTATTCGGCCCCCTTGATCTTTTGCCACATTTTAGGCTTCAAACATAAAGATATCAAATTGTAACTTTTTGTCAAGAATCAACAACAAGTGGGGCACAATCATGACGTGGAATGGAATTTATTGGATATTTTAAACTTTTTCAACAAATAAAAAACTGAAAAATTGGCCTTGCATTATTATTCATCTCCTTTACTTTCAATGCAGCAAACTCACTCCAGAAGTTCAGTGAGGATCTCTGAATGATCCAATGTCGTCTTATGTCCTAAATGACTGATGATGATAAATAAAATTCACCTGTGTGTAATCAAGTCTCCGTATAAATGCACCTGCTCTGTTATAGTCTCAGAGTTCTGTTTAAAGCACAGAGAGCATCATGAAGACCAAGGAACACACCAGGGAGGTCCAAGATACTGTTGTGGAGAAGTTTTAAGCTGGATTTGGATACAAAAATATTTCCCAAGCTTTAAACATCTTAAGGAGCACTTTGCACACTATCATATTGAAATGGAGGGAGTATCAGACCACTGCAAATCTACCAAGACCTTTCCCTCTAAACTATTAGCTCAAACAAGGAGAAGACTGATCAGAGATGCAGCCAAGAGGCCCATGATCACTCTGGATGAACTGCAGAGATC
>JAVSBV010000086.1:5541346-5548262 GCA_033117975.1 Parotocinclus spilosoma | reverse complement strand
ATTTGGAATAAGACTGTAACGTAACAAAATGTGGAAAAAGTAAAGCGCTGTGAATACTTTCCGGATGCACTGTATATGGGGGGAATCTTCTGTTCCACCACATCCTCAAGGTACTAACAGCTCTGGGTGAGATCTTGAGATCTGGTAACTTTTTAGGCCATTTGAGTTGTGTAAACTCACCATCAAGAAACCAGTTAAGATTATTTGACCTTGGCGACATTGCACATACAAGATTGGTCACTGTGAATGAAAATCCCAACAGATCAGCAGAAACACTCAGATCATTCAATCAGTCTGCTTGAACTTAAGCTCTTTTCTCCGAGCCATGGTGAAGTTCACCTTAATGGCGAATATGAAGTTAAAAAAATGTATAAGTTGCAAAATTCAGTGTGACACACACAGTGTGAATCCACCATTACTAATTGATCAATTAGTCATGAGGGCAAGCATTCACAATTTAAGTATTGAAATTACATGAAAATGTAATCAATACAAAATACACTGGGTGAAAACACTTTATTCAGAGTATATCATCAGCTTAAACTTCTGGGATATTGCTCTGGTCAGTTAAGTAGCAGGTGGGGTTGTTAATCAGTTTCAGTTACTTTGGTGTTAATGGAATTAATAACATATGCACTAGAGGAACAATGATGACAGGATTGGTTTAATAGCGGGAGGCCATAGAAATGTTTACCATAATTGTCTTTTCTGGCTGATTTGTCACTGGTTTTGCAGTTGGCTAGGGTCACTACATTTACATTTACAGTATTTAGCAGATCCCCTTATCCAGAGTGACTTACAAAAGTGCTTTAAGAAATCAGTAACATAATCTATCCCTAATAATCAGGAATCTAAACAAGAATACATTTCTGAAACTAAAGGTTGTCAAACTCCTGCAGGATGACACATCAATACGTGCCATTACCAGAAGGTTTGCTGTGTCTCCCAGCACAGTGTTGGAGTATGTAGGAGGTTTCAGGAGACATGCAGTTGTCCAGAACAATAGAATACCCTTAACCACTCAGCAGGTCTAGTATCTTCTCTTTTGGAGCAATAGGATAAGCACTACTGGCCAAAATTACCTCCAGCAGTCCACTGGTGTGAATGTGTCTAACCAAACAATCAGAAACAAGCTTAATGAGGGTGGCCCAAGAGCCTACCTTCTGTAGTGGACCTGTGCTCATTTCCCAACATCCTAGAGTGTGCTTGGCATTGCCATAAACATCATAATTGTCAGATCCGTCACTGTAATCTTCGAAGATAAGAGCAGGTTTTACCTATGAACATGTGACAGATGTAACATGGTCAGTGATGGTCTGGGAAGGCATATCCCTGGAAGGAGGCACAGTCCCACAAAATCTTTGAACCCATCTTCAGACCCTGTGCTGGTGCTGTGGGTCCTGGGTTTCTACTGGTGAGGCAGGAGTATGCATTTTTTTATGATGAGGAATTCATACCATTGGTACCCCTCCACCACTTAGGACTGTCCAAGAGCTTAATGATGCCTCAGTCCAGACCGGGAAGGAGATCCCTTGGAGCTTCATCTGCCATCTCAGTAGAAACATGTTGTCAAGCATCCATACAAGGAGGCTATACAAACTACTGAGTACCTTTTTGTGATGTTGCAATAGATTTTCAGCTTAATGGAATAGTCTGCTGCATATTTTTTTCCACTTTGATTTTTGGAGTCTTTGAATTCTACCCTCTGTAGGGTGGTAATTTTCATTTGCAGCAAACAATGCAGCATCATTTTGCACATAACTTGTTACCCAGTCCATATCAGGAAATATAATATGCTAACAAATTTTCCCCCATTGAGATCTGATGTGTTTTCAAAGAGTTCCTTCAAAGCAATGTATATACAACCCCACTTCCAATGAAGTTGGGACATTGTGTAAAGCATAAATAAAAACAGAATATGATTATTTGCGAATCCTTGTTTAATTCATATTTAATTTAATACACTACAAAGACAATATATTTAATGTTAACATTGATACACTTTTTTGTTCATCCATTTTGAATTTGATGCCTGCAACACGTTCCAAAACAGTTAGGACAAGGGCAACAAAAGGCTGGGAAAGTCTCAAAGAACAAGTAGTCAAACCCCTGAAAGATGACATGAAATCACATTCCACAGGTGAGTGTCATGATTGGGTATAAAGGGAGCATCCCCGAAAGGCTCAGTCATTTACAAGCAAGGATGGGATGAGGTTCACCACTTTGTGAACTGCATGTGCAAGTAGTCCAACAGTTTAAGAACAATGCTTCTTATTGTGCAATTATAATAAATTTAAGTATTTTATCATCTACAGTCCATAATATTATCAAAACACTCAAAGAATCTGGAGAAATCTCTGCAGGTTAGCGGCAAGGCCAAAAACCAACATTGAATGCCCGTGACCTTTGATTCCTCAGATGGCACTGCATTAAAAACCGACATCATCATGTAACAGGTATTACCACTGGACTCAGGAATACCATTGTCAGTGAACACAGTCTGTCGCTGAGTCACAGTTCACATGTTACAACAGCATGGCTCTTACAAAGTGCAGGTACTAGACTGGCCTGTCTGTAGTCCAGACCTGTCTCCCATTGAAAATATGTGCTACATTATGAAGTGCAAAATACGACAATAGAGACACATCAAGCAAGAATGAGAAATAATTCCACCTACAGAGCTTCAACAATTAGTGTCCTCAGATCCCAAATGCTTAATGAGTGTTGTTAAAATAAAAGGTGATGTAAGACAATGGTAAACATGCCCCTGTCCCAACTTTTTTGGAATGTGTTGCAGGCATAAAATTCAAAATGAGTGAATATTAAAAAAAAACCAATATAGATTATTTGTTTAAAAATTAAATATCTTAGTGTATTCAAATGAATATAGGTTAAAAATGATTTGGAAATCATTGTATTCTGTTTTAATTTATTTTATACAATGTCCCAACTTAATTAGAATTGGGGTTGTACCTGAGACTTTGGTTTATCAGCAACGTATTCCTTTATATAGAATTTATATTATGTTTTTAATTTATAGAGAATTTAGATTTGTTTTGTGGTATTCCTATACTATGGAAAGATGCCCCAATCTCAATACTCCTCAGAGATGTTCAGCTATCAGCTAACTAAGAAAAGGTGCTGATATAAAAGTATAAATATCTAAAATTAATCAACTTTGCTTGACTTTCAGAATATGCTAAATTGCCTTTTTTACTGGTTTGCTTTGTATACAGATAAACTATTTAATGAAGTTTGTGTTTCATTTGGCTTATGCTTTTGAAACCCCTTTACTTCAGAGTATCAAGCAGACATGACGTGGTGCTCCATGTAATCATGTGATGAGACATCCTGTGTAGCTCTAGATATCCACATAAGGGCTTTAAAATCTATGAGTTTCTAGGGAACAATTTAAATGAGATTTTATTTGACTTTTTTTTACTAAGCCTAGCATAGCCATGCAAATATATAATCTAAAATCTTTTAATACATGTATCAGTTCTTCTGTACTGCAAAGATATGGAAAGAAAATAAAACCCTGTTTCTTAGGTTTTCCTACTCTAAGAAGCACAGCAGCGATTTCATGTCTTCAATAAATCTCTCTATGCACACACTGTTTTCCAATAATGAATCTCATTTAATCTATGTTAAAATTATTTTAGTGTTGAGTTTTGATATGAACTCAAAGAGTCTAACTTAGCAACCTTAAAATTCTTTGTAATTATTGGCTGGGCAATATTTTCTGATTGTCTTTTTTATAAGTCTGTACACTATACTGTATGTAAACAGCTAAAATCTGAGCTAAATTGTGTGTATGTTTGAAAAACATATACAGCAACTTTAAAATAAGTTAAAACTATCATAACATTGAAATAGGAAACATTTTCAAAGCAATTACATATTCTTCGAGTGCTACTCTGCTGGGAAAAAAGTTTTTCAAAACACACAACCATCAGATAATACCTAAAACATTCCAACATGAATAACTAATTCCTTTAGGATTTTGGCTCTGTTCTGAATCTTGTACCTCTACAATTACAATTACAATTTGTTCCTTCACAAACACTAAATCATGTGAATATTCTGACTTTCCCTTCTGCTGTTGCCTGATTAAAAAAAATAGTAAAAGAGTGTGAACACCCATTCTGTGGTGTACTGTTGTACATTTGAAACCCTATGTTTAATCTCAGCACAAGCTGTTCAAACACAAAACAAGCTGTTTCATAGTATTTTTATAAACATAAAATAACTTGCAAGAGTTCTCACTAGGGGTTGGATAGTGGTGCAGTTGGCATCATATAGCTCCGAGGGACAAGGGTTTGATCCATACCTCTGGTTACTGTCTCTACATAATGAAGTATGTTGTATTCATATCCACGTGGGTTTCCTGCCGACACCCAAAACCATGTTACTTAGTGGACTGGCTACTCTTAATACATTACCTTACTCTTAATACCATTACCCTTACATATGAGTGAGTGAGTGAGTGAGTGAGTGAGTGAGTAAGTGAGTGAGTAAGTGAGTGAATGGGTGACTGTGATGGACTGATGCCTTGTCCAGTCCTGCATTGCACCCTTTGGTTTCAGGATAGGTTCCCGATCCAAAATGATGATCAGCCTGAAGTGGTTACGGAAGATCAATAATGAATATATGCCTTAAGAAAACATCATCCATACTGGACTATTCAATGTAATATACTGCTCATAAAAAATAGAATTAACCATAATTGTTGTGAGCAGTGTATATACAAAAACATTATGTAATTTGATATATTTACAAAACATTGTGCTTTTTATTATTGATACACTGACTGTCAGTTTGACTGATTAATTAGTGACTTGTTATTGAGTTACTATTATTGACAATATGTATGTTAATATTCCAGTATTATTTAAAAGAGCTGATATAGGGCTCAGCACTTTTCAAATTTTCATATACTTTATATTCAATGCGCAATTCATTTATTTATGAAAGTTCAAAAGATGGCTAATGCAGTTGATGTGATGTTCTGACACAACTGTCAGTTCTACAGAGCAATGCCTTTTAGCTCTTGTGACAGATTAAATCAAAGGCTATATAAATACTACTGCTGTTTTTCCACACCCAAAGTGCATAGGCGAAGGGTGCAATGACAGCACTGCAACAAGAGAATGAAATTGAGAGTGACAGTAAACTGGACTCTTGATTCAACCCTTAAATATTCACCAGTCATGTGTGGTTCTTCCACGCCTTCCCCCATTTCATCACGCCGTCTTCTGACTTCAGAAAGATGGGAACATTTTTCTCCATCTGACAGAAAAGGCACAAAGAGGGGCTTGTGTGGGTCATTAAGTTAACTAGTCTATTTTGCACTGAATAGTCTCTGTTTCGAGTTAAGGTGAGGTAATGTTTATGTACCATTATACTGCACCACTTTCCCACTTTCCCAAACCAAAATGAACACAATAGACATATTCACACACTATGTTACAGATTGAAGAAAGGATCACATAAAGCAAGAGAAGAAAAAATACGGAATAGAAACAAATCCTATATTCCTGGGTTCTAATGGGGCTAATTATTTTGCTGATATGGTAATGTGAAGTTACTCCCCCCAGTCTGCTGCAAGGGAACAAAGAGGCAGTTGTGTAAAGCTGGCTAAAATCAGATGTTAAATATATTTCAGGACCTTGTTGAGTCTGGACAGCAAGGTTGGAGCACCTAGAGGGGAAATGACTTCCATGCCTAACCTATTCCAGTCAGCCTGAGTGATACTGAGGGGAGTGCAGGGAGGAGGGCAGACCAGGGATGAGGGGGGCTCATTTGGCAACAGTTTTACCCATTTTACAATCTGGGTAAAGTGTGAAGCTGACTTTCAAGACAGCCGTTTGTGAGCATTTTCCATGCATCACAAAATTCTCATGATGTTGGGTCACTGATGATTGTTTTTAATTTGAGCAAGAGTGAAGTAGCAACAGACAGTCTAACAAGAGCATTGCATGCACCATGCAGCCTAAGTCAAACAGTTTGCACCGACTACCCCCACCACTTTTTTTAAACTTGGCACAACGTCATCCCAAACGCAGGGAATGCCAGATGGATTTTCCACAGTGCTCCCTTGATGGGGCGTGTGCTGAACACTTCTTGCCAGAGAAAAAATCAAGTATGAGTTGCTGTACCACAAAGGGCACTACTGTTTCATAAAAGACCAGCTTGGTAAACTGAGACGCAAAGACATGCTTTGGAGAGAGTTTAAACACTGCATTTGCATACTGTAGACTTTTACATATGTTTACCATAAAATATCCAGCCTAATGTTAAGAAGAAAGTCTTGAAATTGGATTTTGAGTCAGGCCCAAAATGGGATATTTTGTAGATATATTAGAGGTGTTTTATAATTTAATAATGGTCATCTAATAAAAGTTATGTTATGGCCAAAACTGTGTAATGCAAAGCACATTTTATGAAGCATGTATACCTCCCCCAGTACTGACCTGCAAAATACATTTTTAAATGTGGTGGTGGTGTTGTTGTTTGTGTGTGTGTGTGTGTGTGTGTGTGTGTGTGTGCGCGCGCGAGAAAGAGAGATAGAGCTTTTTGACCTACAAGTATTATGCTTTTGTGAAGAAAAATAATTAAATATAATTACAATAAGGTTTTATGCTAACATGCTATTTATTTGATCTTTATTTTAGTTTATCCGTTCACAGTTCACAATAAATAGACATTGTATATAAGCATTATATATAGATATACTGTATATATATACTGCTCACAAAAGCTAACATTTAGGAAATTACTAATGACACTTGAGATATCATGGAAAATGATTTCAAATTTAGATTGTACTTTATTATACTAAATTATATAATTTTATATATAATTTATAACATTTTATGTGAAAATTTCTTGTTTGGAGAGCTCAGCTAACTGTTAA
>JAVSBV010000086.1:5533846-5538846 GCA_033117975.1 Parotocinclus spilosoma | reverse complement strand
CAAGTTATGAAACGAAGAGAGTCATGTTACTCTACTGTAGAGCTGTCACAATTAATTGCTGTAGAAAAACAGTTGCTTGTGCATTTCTTTACGAAAAATGTATTTGTTATAGGTGCATCCCACAGGTGTATCCCATTTGCTTATTGTCAGCTGCCTCTGTTATTATAATGCAGGTGACGGTGTAGGTTAAGTGTCTTGTACTTACATTTAATTCAATGCAGTTTAGCATTGTGTGTAGCAACAATCTGTAGCCCAAGCACGTACTGTTCAAATCTTAATTTCCTCATAAGCATACTTTGTTTGAAAAACAGAACTTTATTTTACCCCCTCTTATCCTCAACAGGGTTGCAAAGACAACAGAGTTACAACACAAACAGGGGAGCCAGTCCATTTTAGAACTCCGAAATTCAAGTTGCAAGCCCCATTTGAACTCAGGGCCTTAGGAACTGCTGTTTTCAGTATCTGGCTTTTACCCCTGAGCCACCAGAGCTGGTACATTTTAATTAATATAATTAAGCACATTTCTGAGGCTTCCTCCATAGTTACATTTATTCATCAAAGTTTAATTTTAAATCTTTACATGCATTTTATATTTTAAATGCAAAAAAGTAATATAACTATCCACCATGGCAGATCTGTTTTATTTTTCAAGCTCTTTACATTTATTCATGTTACTTCAATAATAATAAATCTCTGAAGTAAATAATCATGGCACACGTACATTAACATGACATACATTCATAAAATCTGGACTAGCAAAGCATATTGTTTTAAAACAAGTTCAACCAGAAAAACGTGGAAAAAGATATAAATATAACCCTTTACAAATTACGCAACATGTAAGCTCTTCCTCTTAAAAAAGAAACACATTTAATCACAAACAGCACAAAAAGCTCAAACAGAAAAAAGAAAGGGGGAAAAAGTAAATATCTGGCCTCATTCAATACCACTCAATTTATTTCACAAATGAAACACTTTTTTGTACTTTCGGTAAATATGGACCTTCTCATGGCTTTTGCCTGCATGTTCAGCAAGGGTTTAACAGCATGTGGCTTTTATTTTTCTGTACAGTAACATGCCGTCTGTATTAGAACTTGTAATTGTGTGATTAATACTCGAATGGAACATCACACACTCAAGCTAAGGGATTCAGGCAGGGCTATCAACATGCACAGCTCACTTTGATGTCTAGATCAGCAAATTGAAGCCAAATGCTCTAATGATGTGCTTTTGAAACAATCCCTTATCTTTTATATGTGGTTGGAGTCTGCAAACAACAAGAATCATATAATTCTTCTCTTGCTTTTTGACTGCATCTGGACACAGAAAGGCTCTGTGTATGTACTCTATCGGCAACAAGAGTGCTGATTAATAAGATCCTGATTTATTGTGAGTTGTAACAAGATGTCCTCATTGCCTATGTAATTTTTATTAGCTCAGTGAAGGGGAACTCTGGCGTGAATATTTTTTAGTAGCTAAAGCAGACATTTTATAGATCTACAGTGACAGGCAATCATTATAATATTTGTAATATACCTTCAATATTTATACTTTGTACAACTTTAAATATAAATGTGCAAACATACCATATAAATGCTAATATAGAAATATTTTTTTCATAATACATATTTGCATAATTTCTCAAAATTAAATGACAATGGTTCATCTCAATATTTGAAGTTAGCGGGATGAAAAAGCTTTGCTGACAGTACATTAATGCTTATTATGTTCAGTTAATATCATGACTGAAATCAAAGAAAAATGTTTTGCTCCATTCGTTTGTGGCTTGTACAAAGAAAAGAGGAATGTATTTTTCAGAAATATATCAAATACAGCAAGTGAAGTCCAAACAAAAAGATGAGATACAAGGTATTGCAGCACATGTCAGAAAAATCTCAGACTCATTAACACAAGCAGATGATGCTGACTCTTTTCAAGAGCCTTTCATGCATGTTCTTTCACTGCCACTGCCTGCTGTATGATGCCCAGCCATAACCAGCACTGACAATCTATATAATTATGGCATCCAATCCACTGAAAACTCTCAAAGCCATTCGGAGCTTGTGGGGTTTGAAATCAAAAAAGTAATTACAGTCTTTTTGTAAAGGGACATCTTTCAGAATGTGCTACGAGATTGTTGTTCGAGGAAACTGGTGATTACGACATTTGCTGTCACTTCTTAAATGCTAAAACTTAACAGGAAATATGACTTCAAGTAGGTATTGTATGTGTGGCTTCAGTATACTGGATACTTTCATAGTGCTTAGCCAAGTGAACACACTAAATTGACACGGCTTTGTATAAAAACACAGGGATGTTTAAATGCATAAAAAAGAGCACCGACATTTACATACTCATTGGGTCCTGCGTAGTTCTATTGTGACACTAATCTCTTAGTTACGTTAAACTCCAGAATCCAACAGCCTACCACAAATATGGGTAGCCTAAATATGTAATGCACAAACTTTGTAGCAAATATACAGGGTGTGTATGACACACAAACAGACACCACACTACAGACTGATGTGTGCATTCTAGTCAGAAGAGGTTTACTGCAATACATCAAGTGTATCTTTAGCTTTAAGATGAATCAGTTATATACCTAGACATATAATCCACAGACAAAAAAAAATGTCACCTTTTATGTTTAAGATGCTAGTAACTTCAGCCCCCTGCCGAAGGCATTGCATGAGGATGACTGGGCTTTACTACCAGTGGGGTGTGTTGGCATTCATAAATTGAGAAGTGGTACAGTGCAGTGAGTGTCTTGTTGGATGTGTGGAAATTGGGTCACAGAGAAGTGAATGCATATCAAATTGCTTGATCGAAGAGTGCAGTCATACGCATCTACCAGCTGTGGCAAAAATCTCAGTCAACATGAAATTCTAATAGGAAATATGACCATAAGACAAAACTATTACACAAGATACATAGGTGACTGACTCTTGTCTGTATATTTTTGTTATTAAATTAATCTTGCAAAAATACATATTGTGTGTCTTGTGTATAGGGTAGATATAATGCATTCTTTAGTGCACTAAAATCATGTTATTATATTATCTGATACTGCATGTACTGCACTTATATGGGAAATTCAACGCCGTCTGGTGATACAACCTGAATCTAGACAATATCTGATAATAAGCCCTTTAGAATATTTTCTCTCTACATTGTAATATTTGTTGACAGCAGGTTCTTCATCTTAAAACTGGCTATGAATGATATACTGCTTTCAAAATAATTCTCAAGTTTCCAAATGTGAAATTACTCTGTACTACTATATATCTGCACAGATGAAGACGTTATGCTTAGAAGCATTGCATTATCAGTGTTATCTTAATTTAATCTTTTTCTTGTGGTTACAAGGTATACACTGGCATTAATAGGATATTAAATAGGATATTTACCAGAATGTTGTTTCACTTTACAGTATAATGTATAATTTCTTTCATATTTTAAAAGCCACACATGCTTTTCTTTCTGCCATATGTGTTTACATAGAAACGTTAGACTATGTAATACACTCAAGCATGATAAGTACAGTACATTGATCGTTGTGAAACATCCATAGTAGCTAAGGCCACTAATCATTGAGCTACGTCATCTCTTATAAGCACGCTTTAAAGACATTGCATATTGAATTGAAACAGTGAGGCATCTGTTTATTTGAAAATGTAATCTGATTAGTTTTAAAAAATGTACTGAAAATTAATTAATGTCTGTAAAAATAAATAATATACAGTTGCTGGACAGAATTGTGTTGCACATGCATGAGAAGGGTTTGTAGTTTTTACTTATTTTAATTATGGTTACCTAGGCATTAGTCTACTTTCAATCCAGCATTTTTTATCAATCTTACTGCAGCATGATCCTGGCTGACAATGTGTTATGTTTACACATACAATTTAAATCTAACTGAAATTAATCTATACTGCTCACCAAATATTTCAAAATTAAATATACCCAAATCTTTGTGAGCAGTGTAGCAGTTGTTTTTTTTTTTCCAGTGATACTGGAATTGCAAATTTTAGTCATGCCAAAGGACTGTTCACTTCAGGCCACTAAACTTCAGGCCACTAAAAGGGCCCTGTTGCAATTGCAGCATGAAGAAGGATGTGAAGCAGGCAGCTGAAAAGAGTAAAACACATGAATAATGCAATAATCAGGCTAACGTTGTGGACAGTTTGACCATTTATGTAGTGTTGTCAACAGATTGGAAAAGACAGAACTGCTAACACATAAACTTAAACAGTCTCTCGTGCACTCTAGAAGACTAGGCTCAAATTGGCATTCATCCAACATTATCAAAGCTACTTGTGTTATGCTTCACATCAGGTGGTACATCAAGATCATCAGGTCAAGAGTCTATAGATGAGCGGCACAATGCACTCAGTCCGGAACGCCAAAATTTTGTACTGATGCCCCTGTGGCAACAGAAAATCCATTAAGCTGCAGTGTTCAGCTTACTCAAACTACTGAAATGTTTTCATTTACCAAGATTAAAATACATATCTTTAGAACATTCTGTCAAAACATAACATCTACTCAAGGACAACTCTGAAGTTTTCAATAATTTTCTCTCTTTACTGAAATGGAGAAAAGTTGAGGCGCTCTGCATGCAGCAGACATACTCAGTCTTCCTCTGTGAGAGGCTCTCGCTTTGTGCAGCCCATTTTTGGGAGCGTGGGGGTGTGCTTGTGGGGGGTTTGCTTCCAGGGAGCATATTTATCAGCCCTATCACGTTTCCAAGAAACCTCAAAGAACATCTAAAACATGCTTTTCTCCTACTTTTTCTTTCCTCATGCCCTATGTCGGTTATGGATAGGTATTATAAAACAAGCAGTGACAAGGGACGACATAGCCTCTCTCTCTTTTTTATACACACCTATATATATATATATATATATATATATATACACACACACACACACACACACACACACAATTATATCTAAAAATTATATACTTACTGTACAATTTTGAGTGTATGTTTTATATTA
>JAVSBV010000086.1:5519367-5533746 GCA_033117975.1 Parotocinclus spilosoma | reverse complement strand
TATTATTTCCCCATTTTTATTATACGCCGTGGGATTCCTCGGTCCCGCATACTTGGGTCCTAATACATACCGTAACATAAACTTTATTCTTTATTTGATGCCTGCAACACATTCCAAAGACCTTCCACCTCACCTTTCAACAACACTCAGTAAGCATTTGGAAACTAAGGACACATTGTTGAAGCTTTGTAGTTGGCATTCTTTCCCATATTTGCTTTACAGTTCAGGGTCTCTGTTGTCATATTTTGCGCTTCATATTGCACCACACATTATCAAATGGGAGACAGGTTTGTACTGCAGGCAGGCCAGTCTAGTACTCGCACACTTTAACTATGAAGCCACACTGTTATAACACGTACAGAATGTGGCTTAGTATTGCCTTGCTGAGATAAACAGGGAAGCACCTGGAAAATATGTTGCTTGGATGGCAGTATATGTTGCTCCAAAACCTGTATGTACCTTTTAGCATTAATGGTGTCTTCACAGATGTGCAAGTTACCCATGCCATGTGCACTAACACATCACCATACCATCAGAGATGCTGCCTTTTGAACTTTTGCTCTGATAACAATCCGGACAGTCCTTTTTCTCTTTGGCCTGGAGGACACGATGTCCATGATTTCCAAAAACAGTTTAAAATATTGACTCGTCATGGCACTGGACACTTTTCCACTTTCGGTCGGTCCATCTCAGATGAGCTCAAGCCTAGAGAACCCAGCAGCGTTTCTGGGTGTTGTTGATATATGGCTGTCAAATGCATGGTTTTAACTTACACTTGTAGATGGAATAATCAACTGTGTTCACTGACAATGGCTTTCTGAAGTGTTCATGAGTTCATATGGTAATATCCGTTACATGGTGGGGAAAGCATCATAGCTTGCACCTGTTTTGGGTCAAGACATCATTGCCATCATTGATGGAACAACGAATTCCCAAACAATGTCGGATCATCATTTTCAACAAATTACTCATTTGTTTAATTGGTTTCACAGTCCCTGATTATATTGTATGTCATATTTTATAGTCAGTCAAACATTATCTATCCCATGTGTGAAGTTGCTCACAACATAGCCCTTAATTAAAATTTGTAAGCGTCTTGTACTGTGGTTTAATCTTACAAAACATGATACAATAGGTTACATTGGCAAGAATGTAGGGCTATAGCAACCTTACCTTCTATTAACTGGAGGCTGTGTACAGCAAGTATCTGGTTCAGTTACCACTCTCCAACATATGTGTTCCCAGTAATGTTGCAGGAGTTGCAGATATATACAAAATATATACTGCTCACAAGAATTTGCCCCTAACATCTAATATCAAAACATCCCCTACTTTTGTATCAGTGTAGTTTGAAGTGGTGGCTCTGGACTACAGTTTAGAATTCTGTGATTTCTAATCTATGGTTAGGGTTAGGCGTAGGTATAGCATTAAGTACCTACAGAAATATTACACTACTGTGCATGTTTGTTTTCAGCAAGACACCCTTCATGCCCAGCAAGCAGAGCCTAGGCAGGCCTAAGTATTTTTCTGCCTCATCATCCTCACAGCAGTCCAGAGTGCTTGAAACAGCAGCAGTCACATTCATCATGCAGAAATAACATCACTGCATGAGTAATGAGTGGCACACAGACCTCGGTTACCTCTGTCTGTGACCACACTGCACTACCATCAATACTCAGTGGCGGTGCCTCTATTACAGTTTAATTTGAGCCCACAGAACTGTCTTTTTCATGTATTTGATGTTATTTGAACTGCACTGCCTGATCTCGCAAAAAACATAGGCTTGAACTGTAGAACCTGTACCCATGGCCAATTACTAGACACTGGTGCTTTCAAACAATTGAAATATTTACAGGTATGTGTCAATTTGTATTACAATAATTAAGGTTAATTTTGCTTTGATCATATTTGGCACTACATAAATAGTTTTCTTCTACTTCACCATCTGTGAGATGTCCTGGATAAACAAGTCCGATATATGGAAGCCAAAACTTTCAGGAAATAAAGGATCTACTGCTCAGCAACATCTTAGTGTCAGATACCACAATTGTAGAGGTTTTGTGGATTCCATGACTTGACAGTTCAGATCCTTGGTGGCACAAGGGTACTTACACAGTGTTAGACATGTGGTTTTATTATGATGGCTGATATACATACAAAAATGTCTGAGGCCACCATTGAAAACGCCTTTTTTTGCTTTTTCCCTCTATTTTAATATAATGCCTTATATTGTTAAATCAGTTAAAAGCATGATACATTTCAGAAAGATTCCCTTTTGCTATAAAGGCAGTGTGTACTTGAGCACTGCATGACTTCCATAAATATGAGCAAAATCTGATGATCCATGATAGTATGATTTCACAATACTCCAAAGAGCATCTTGACATCGATCGCGAGGAACCTACAGTGGCAGAAAGTCTGTGACAGTCAGCAATCCCTGATGTTTTTTATGCAGTCATTGCGCTTTGAGGCATTATTTGGGTCAGTACTTCTGTAATGAAAAACACTCTATTATACTCAGTGTAATACAGTGTATACTCACTCAAACCATTGCAGGTCATGGCAGAGATCACTGCAGTAGTGCAGTTAAACGATTCCCTGTCCAGACTTTTGTCCCTGAGACACGGCCAAATATGTTTCTGTTTGATATCTGACCTGGGCAGAAAACTCTGCTTGGACTTAAACCCAGTTCACCATGGTGGTGAGACAAAATTGCAAAATTGACAGTGAGAATAGAAACAAGGATGTGCAATATCCTATCCCAGTGTATATGGTGTGTAGGATGTAGGAAACAGATTAATCGACCATGTCACACAGTCTTAAATACAGATGCCACCATTAACATGATTACATGTTAATTACATGACATTATCATGTCTATTCTATTAATTAACACTTTAATTTTGACAGCCATACAATGTAAACATCTTTTTCTGATCAGGATTAGACAACAGTGATAACAACATCTGATCTGCATCTTATGGATTTAGATCTTATTGGTAAGTTTAATCACTACAATGACTATATACACTGCTCACAAAAATCAGGGGGTATTTAATTATGGGATTTTTCATTTTGGGGTATCCCCTAATTTTTGTGAGTAGTTCACATATGAATCACCATATGAAAATGTATTTCAACCTGGAATACTACAAGACAGTTCATATGTATCAGTCTGCGGGATGTGTGTATCATTACTGTGTGGTAATGGACTAGATGAATAATGTGGAGTGTTACTGTGTAACTCAGCTAAATGGAAAGGTCTCATAACAACATTATTTCTTTCTCTCCCTTCCTCTCACGACCACATTCTCATTCTTAGTGAAATAACTGAACTGTGTGATCCTGTGGATCCACAGGCTCATCACAGCCTCCTACCAAGAGCTCCAAGTAGTGCAATTAGTCAATGCTGGGAATCAGTGTGATTTATTCCCACTTACCATTATGGTTTCTAAGGCATCAAACACTGATTGTGTTGTGTTTCTATAATACATGCTTGGTCATAAATGTGACCTTGGCAGGGATAGCAAAGGATTGGAAAGTTTTGTGGAAACAGGTCTCTATGGTAACAGCAGTGATGAAGACTGTATCCCACAAGCTCATTCTGTGGTTAAGATGGCAGCTCTCCTTGACATGACATGACCTCACCATCACCATTTGCATAATGCCAATTTAAAAATTCTGACACAGTGACCGTTACTGTTCCAAATGAGCGTGGGGGATAGAACAGGGGCCTCTTTGGCTGGTCACGCCTTGGTGAGCGGGACTGTTGTGTTTGGCATGGGAATTGTGAGATGGAGAGTTCGCTCTTTGCTATTCATCTTGCCATTAACAGAGAAAACAAGACTTTTCCTAATGTCTTCACATATTAGAGGTACAAATTAATGTGAAGTTCTGTCTGTGCTGGAAATTGTGTAAGAAGCTGTTGCTTTAAGTACCCAGTACAAATACTTCAGTAAAATAAATGTTTTAAGTAGAAATAGTAGTTTTAAGCTTTCCAATCCACAGTGGTGTTATAATGAGCTTAAAACATTACAATACAGGTATTTCATTTTCAACATACTTTTTTACTAATTCAGTAATTGTAAGACTATGTTGAGTCAATATGCGCTTAACCTAGTGTCATATGCCATTCAGTTTTGCTTATAAATGCTCTTATATTGCCCTGCATTTCACATATGCCACAGTACCATTCTTAGTTTCTGCCAGAAATTAACAAAGTACCCTGTCTGTAATAGGCAATTTAGAGCTAGTAATTAGGTATGAAAAAAACACACAACATAATAATGTCATTGAAATCAGGCGATGTCAACTGATGCATATTCTTTACACTCAACTGTCTTGACATGTAGAATGTGCTGGTAGAATTAATTGTTCTAGCAATGATTGCAAGCTGTCTTGGATTAGATGCAGCAAAACATTCCAGATACATGATACTACCTACATAATGTTTCACAAATTGGACAAGATTCGTATCGTTCTTTTTCGAGCCATAACAGTTTCCATGTAAAATCTTTATTTTTTACTTTGGTTTTCATTTTTGACTAAAGCTTCCTGAGCAGAACTTTGCCCATATAAGCACATTGCTAATGTCCCTTACTTTGTTTTGCAATTGTTTTAATGATATGGCATATTTCTTTCTTCATTACAGTACACAACATACACTACATAATTTTCTTTTAGTGCTATTGCTTCATCAGCATTTCATCCTTTTTATACCATGGGGTGCAAAAGTATGTAAACAACCAGTCTAATAAGCAACTTGTTATCTTATGTCACCTACGCAAGTTCTTAACAAATCTGTAATATTAATAATATGTGAGGGGCTCTGGCAAAAGCAGGTGCTTCTCAACAGGGCAGGCGCTGAGCCATGGCCAGTTAAAAGCCAAAAAATCTATGCCCTTTCATAAGTGAGACCTCCGGAATTTAAAAAATCTCACTTTTGCAAAAAAACCTTATCAGCCACAACTGGCCACAGCTCAACACCTGCTCTGCTGAGAAGCGCCTGTAACAATAAAGTAAAATTGAAGTGTCCCCTCCATTCATTTAATGAATAATAAGAAAAAATTTAGAATAAAAATAGATTGATATTCTGACTTAAAGATTGTTTTTAAATCATGTGTTTAAAGCATTCATTCAGAAAAGTCCAATAAATGTATTCTGTAAAATATGGTAAAGTTATGCATTCTAAATGAATCAATTAGTCCAAACAGTCATTTCTGCCAAAAGGACCTGTTTTTGCCAGAGTCCCCCACATATGTTAAGGACACAGGCATGAATTCAGTTGAATAAGTTGTACCACCCAGCGCAACTCTCCAGGCTCACCAACAAGAATTTAATTGCATAAAACACCTTTAAGATAAACTGGAACATCACGGTCAGTAAGTCAGTGCTTATTGCACAAGATGCTTGATGTCAGTGCTCGATGTCACAGTGTGACTTATCAGAAGAATAAGAGCGGTTTTGAAAAATGTCATACAAACTTCATACAGATACCCAAGTATAAAAAGATATAGATAAATAATGGTTGCTGGTCTGTACTGTACCTTAACAAGATCAATTAATTATATTAATTAAATTAGTTATTTCTGCAAACACCATCAAGCAACAATTCTTAAACTACAACAAAATGACAAACATGCTGCACAATTTTCTCAACTGTCACTGATTGAAAAATGTACTAAATGGGATATATTTTTCCAGCATGTTTCCTGAGCACACACCATCATTATAATGACACACTGATCTGTGCTGAAACCCTGTCCAAATGGACAAACATTAGTTACGCATTATTTACTAAATGAGTCCATTGGCATGATCCATTTGTAAAAGCTATCACATTTGGTTTATTTACTCTCACAAGAGTAGACAGTAGAGGACTAAATCCTACAGTTTCTATAAAGTCTGCTTTTCTGAGTATTACCTGTAACAATGAACTGGGCGAGCCTATGGTCTAACTATACAGAGTTATGCACAAATACACAAAACTGGGCATTTAAATGAACTCTTTCTGAATGATGCCTTTCTTGTTCTTACATTTTACTGTACGTAGGATTGTTTGTACACTTTTTTTCAAAGCTATAATGTAAATAAAGACAGAAGTGCATGTCAGAGTGCAACATTGGCTTTGAGAGATGTGGTTTTCTTTGTGGATATGTAATAAGTTAAAGATGAAGTTTGGCCTCTAGCTCTCTTCAGATCTCAGCACAGCCTCAGTATTGCTTTGGGCCTGTAATTTGAGTCGTATTCCTCTTTTTTCCTTCATCCCTCATTTCTTGCTCTTGTTTCATTTTATGCGAAACCACATTGGCATTGTTGTCGTGACTGTTTGTGAAGCTGGGTCATAGAGCCTTGGCAAAGACAGATGAACGTAATGACAGTTTGTGAATATTTGTGGATATGTTCTGAAGAAACATCAATTGTACTAAATCACCAAAGGCATTTACTCTCACATGTTACAAGGACAGAGAGGAACGGATGATGCAAATAATTATCTAAATGGGTGAAAATATATCAAATACAACATTTGAGGTGTATCATGTGAATCATTTCCAGACATTGAACATTTGCAAAGCTATATCTGATACCATATAGTGTTTATTAATATTAACAACATTATTAATACTGGATTTACATGCAATAATCACAGAAACTAGGAAAAAAGGTTATTTTAATTCTGCATTTATTTTAATTCAACAGATAATATTTATATTCTCTATCACCCATCCATAGAAAATGGGGTGCAGGTTTTTACATACTCTGGATAGGATGCCATTCCATCGGGACTATGGTGGCTTAGCAGTTAAGATACAGGACTATAGAACATAAGGTTTAGATTCTAATATTACCTCTGCCAAGCTGTTACTCTTGGGTCATTGAGCAAGACACACACAACAAACCCAAAATTGCTTGGAAACGTATGAGCTATAAGTTGCTTTGGGGAAGATTGTCTGCTAAATGCTGCAAATGTAAATGGTCTTCAACAACTTCTGTTGCAGAACCACAGAATGATCTCTTCAATCTCCCCTCCCTCAGCCCCAGGTCACCTCAGTGGTGGGCTAGAAAATTAGTATTGCGTTCCACCTAGGCATTTCACAGAGAAGATAAAAACAAATGATTCATAATCATAATTTTAATAATTTATTATTAACATTAATTTATCTATACAGATTATCATATACTATTATATGGTAATATGTTTTTTACTGTTCTAAAGAAAATATCAGGCAAGGCAACCCTGCATGGAACATTGTTTAAGGCTTTCTAAACAACAAATCTGAATGTTGTAAATTTAATTCCCAGTTTTTCAGTGCTCCCATTGTTGGGCCTTTAAGCAAGGCACTTAACATTTTATTTTACTTGTAATTTTCTCTGCATACAGGCACCTGTTAGATGCTGTAAAGGTAATTTCCATAAGTAGGCCACCAACCAATTGTTTTTTCTGTGCTCTGATAGCATGTTGTTTTTTAAACTGGCCTCTTAAGAAAGGCAGTATACCCACAGATAAAATCCAATCATGGTGTTAGTGGTTGGAAAGTTTTATGGATGAAAAAAAGTTTGGCTCCAGTAGAAGAAAAAACAACTGTTGTGTTTTGATCTTCAGGCACGAAGGGACAAAAAAGAAGATGAAAAGATTGTATGGCTGCTTCTAAAAGAGAACAATGCCAGCTGTGCCAGCATATTTCTCATGTCAAAAATATAGATGGTATTTAAGTGTACTAGGCCTACTTTTAAGGTTATCATTATTTTTTTAGTTGAATCTGAAACAGCTTGAAGAAGATTGTATGTGTTAGGAACTGGTTATGTAATTACATTTCATTACATTACATTTAATAGACAATTTAAGAATATTTGTTTTGTTATATATATATACCCTACTAACCAGATAATGTTGATCTGTATCACCAAGCTAATTGCTCTGCTGTCACTGAAGTCTAATTTCCCAAGCTTCCATCAGGGACCTGAGTTTGAGTTCCATCAGTTCTTTTTTGGTCAGCTAGAATGTCACATTTAAACAAAGCTGGATGTGAAGGGCTGACATATTTCTCAGGGCATGCTTAGATCTGCACCTTGTGCACTCTGGGAATAGTCACTAGAGCAGGTGATTTGTTTTTTTCACTTAAGGTGTAATGTAGAACATTACAGCTAAATATTTTGTAATCACATTACAGCTACTAACATAACAAAATGTTCCTTACCTTTTTCTACATAATTATTATTTTAATACTCAAAGCGTAACACATTTCCTTTGCTGTTTTTGCATAATAGCTGCATGCTCTAACATCCTGCAACACCAGACTGCACAGCTTTTCATAGGACAGCTTGTCACGTGACTGTGAATGTGACAAGCAATTCCTCATTAAGCCAAGTTTAGCGCTGATTTGACCTAGTTTTATTATGTGTGAATGTGCAACTTATTCAGTCTAAGTATACTCAGGGATATCTTTTTCATAATTGTACAATATGTTTAGTTATTATATAGTTTCATGTTTATTAAATGTTTTACTTATTCATTGTAGTGTTTTTCTACAAATGCTAAAAAACAGTGCATGTAGTATGAAATAAAATGCCAGACATTAGTCAATTACCCATGACCAGGAAAGTGGGGTTAAGACATGAGAAAGACAAATAATAAACTGCCTTACTCATACTGTACGCTGGCGTTTCAAATTTCTGTGCCTGCAACAGATTTAAAAAAAGTTGGGACTTGGAAAATTTATAGATAATGATAAATTGAAAAAACTAAATAATGATTGATTTTAAAAAGGTGATGTCAACAGTCGATTGTAATGATTTGGTATAAAAGCAGCATTCAGTCTTTGATGAGCAAAGATGGCCGGAGAACTTTCAGACAGTTCATTTCAAATATGACAAAATTATTGAAATGGGTAAAAATAATGTACTTCAAAAATAGATTGAAAGACAATTTCTGTATTTCAATCTCTATAGTGCATAATAGAATTAAATGACTCTGTTAGAGGTTGTCCTAGGGATCCCCACAAGGTTTAAGTTGGAGCCCAAAATGTATGATCCACAGACAGACAACCAACTACATAGAAGAAGAATGTGTATTTAAAAACATAAAAAGATGGTCAGGCAGACAAACACAAAAAGTGTAGGAACCCAAGTCTGGCAGCCATAGAGTAAATAGTCCAATACCCATCTCGGTGAGGAATCCGACGCTCAGAGAAAGGGCCCCTTGACTGTTGGGAACGGCAACCTGGCCTTAGGAATGCCGAGCCACTAATGAGGCGCGGAGTGGGGCCTGGAAGTCCACCTGTAGAAGCCCAATGCTTGCTACAGGATGAGCAGGTGGAACCGGAAAGCAGGAGTCCTGTAAGAGTGAAGGCAGAAGGCACAAGATGGCTTGGGAGCCAAAAGTCCAAAAATGGCTTGGAAGCCAGGAGTCAAAAAATGGCTTGGAAACAAGAGTCAAAAACTAAACACTGCCTGAACCCAAAAGAATAAAAGGAACAAAAGGAAATAAAAGTAATAAAAACAGGCAGAACGACGTATCAGCTGAGGGTCAGAATGGTATATAATCCGAGGGTCAGAACAAAGCGCTAACCAAAACCAAACTAAACAGACACGGAATAAATTAACAGGAAAAATAAAACGGGAGATAACAAACTAGAAACAAATGCCCAGAGCCAACGAGAAGCATCAAAGTAAACTTCAAACCTAATTTGACAGAGCGTGTAAATAAAACGGAAAATGAAACAATAAACCGGCGAACACTAAGCCGGGCTTAAATAATGAACACCTCATCAACTGAACTGAAATGAGGAGGCATGATAACACAATGTAACAATTAAAAAAAATGTTCCCAGTTGTTAAGTGTGTTTTCTTTATTGTTTGTGCCTTAAATGAATAGAAAAAGTTTTTATTTCCTGTAAACATTGCTTTTGTGGTCAGCACAATGATATTTTGAAATGTATCTATTTTTAACGATATTTCAAGAGACTTCAAGAAGCTTCTGGAATTGTCAGAACTATCAAGAAGTTTCTAGAACTGTCCAGAATTATCTAAAGCTTTCTGGGACTGTACAGAATTGTACGTAGCTGTATAAATACAGTTATATTGGGCCACTATGGCCCTTCCTGAGAGAAGGAGAGACAGGATCTATTTGATTGGCATTGCAGAGTAAGTGGGCAACGGCCATCACAGACAAAGGGAAATTGACCTAGACAGACAGGTGAGAATTCAGTATCTATTCAGATTCTGATAACGACAGTATTCATACTTCACTCCACACCCATTACAGGAGGAGCTTAGAAAGGACCACTACTTTCAAATGTTTATATTGTGTGTTATTCTGGTAGCGGGTGAGACATCCTTTTTCCTTACAGTACACAGCAACTCAGTCAATTTAGATGGCATCAAGAGGTTGCATACATCCAGCAGACGCATTTTGCTACGTATGTGGCCAATTTATAAAGGCAAGGGCAAAAAAAGTACTCTGTGAAAGCATCTGCTAAGATGTGTAAAGCCTACAAAGCATACTTCAGCATGCCTGTTGGTGACCAAGACAAACCATGGGCTTCTCATGTCACATGTGAGCACTGCGAGAAAACTCTTAAAGGTAAGTAAATAAATGCTACTCTCTTGAATAACAGATTTTAATTTTTATTTAGCAAAATGAGTTAAAGTTTAAAAGAGCTTTAATTAACACATTTTTACAAATTTCAATGTTGTAGTTAAATATATCAAACAATACAATATACACAGATATATTGTATTGTTTAATATATAACACAGATTTCAAACTGTGTTAATATCGTACATATCACTAGTCATTAGTGTGAAATAAATCAAAGTCTCAATCCAAATTTTATTTTGTTTGCTTATAGGTTGGTACAGGGGAGAGAAGAGAGCCATGCATTTTACTATCCCAAGAATTTGGCGTGAACCGACTGATCACTCAACAAATTGCTACTTCTGCATGGTGGACCCTTCCAAACATCGCACTGGCAAAAATGCACCGCCTGTAACGTATCCTGACATTCCTTTATCTATCGCCCCAGTACCACACTGCCCTGAACTTCCTCTACCAACTCCTTCAGACAGAGCTCAACCACCTTCAGAAGAAAGCAGCAGGTCAGACACTGAGGAAGACATTGAAGATCCCGATTTCTCTGCATATGCAGCTGAGGAGTGGAAGCCATACTATCCTAACCAAAAAGACCTCGACTATCTGATCAGAGACCGTGGTCTCACCAAGTGCAAAGCTAAGCTTCTGACATCAAGGCTCAAGCAATGGAACTTATTAGATGAAAGTGTCCAAGTCACAGATCAGAGGAAGCATCACCAAGTTTTTTCCAGCTCCTTTAGTCATCAAGATGGACTGTGCTTCTGCAACAATGTGGCCGGTCTATTCGAGGCTATGGGTATTACCTGTAACCCGAAGGAGTGGCGCCTCTTCAAAGACAGTTCATGCAAGAGCCTCAAAACCGTGCTGCTTCACAATGGGAACAAGTATCCGTCTCTTCATGTAGCTCACTCGGTGCACCTGAAAGAGGAATACACCAGTGTCAAGATGTTGCTAGGTGCCTTAAAGTATGATGAGTATGGCTGTGAAGTTAGAAGATTTCAAAATGGTGTCATACCCGACACTGGTGCAGACTCAATAGAGTGCAAGAGCACCAGACAGTGTCCCTCGGATCTCACCAACTATCTCTAGGGCACACGGTTGGGCGCACGGGCGCCATGGGTCAAACGCGCGCACCGGACGGAGATGAAACCCCAGTAGAACCACGATGACCCAGCCCCGAACAACGCTTAACACCACGCCTTTATAGGCCATGGCTCAGGCTGTTCAGGAACGGGACATAATTAGAGATAGAGCATATAAACGCCGTCTCACCGATAGTTCCGTAATGGCGACCAGCGAGGACGGCCGAACGATCTGAGGGGAAGGTAGGAACCCTAACAGTTGGGGCTCATAAAACAATTTGTCAGGGCTCTAGATAAGGAGTCGAGAGCTTTCAATTACCTTCAAGATCTTTTCCCTAAACTGTCTGAAGCAAAGATTAAAGCTGGTGTCTTCGTCGGACCACAAATCAAGAAGATCATAGAGTGCAGTGAATTTCTCAAGCTAAATAGGAAGGAGAGAGCGGCTTGGAACAGTTTCGTCACAGAGGTTCACGGCTTCCTAGGCAATCATAAAGATGAAAACTATGCACAACTGGTTCAGACTCTGATAAAGAACTATGCTGCTATGGGCTGCAGGACGTCACTCAAAATCCATATCCTTGATGTTCATTTTGATAAGTTCAAAGAGAACATGGGAACTTATTCAGAGGACCAAAGCGAGCGCTTTCACCAGGACATTAAGAACTTTGAACGCCGTTACCAAAGACAATACAACAAGAACATAATGGGCGACTATATTTGGGGATTGATTTGTGAAACTGATTTGCAGTATAGTCATAAACCTCGAAAAACCACACTTCTGAACAGTTTTTGGTAATTTGTGTAAAATTGCAATGCATATAGTGTTCTTAGTCTGACTGTATGAATGAGAAGATGTTTCTATAGTGAAAATGCCTAACTTTCGTTTCCGTGGTCACAGAACCAAAGTTTATGATGAATGTAAGCAATTTTGCATTTGTTTTAGACATAGGCAATTGGAATATAACACTAAAAGGCTGGAAACAAAACTTGTGTTACGTTGTGTAATCATAAAGGAGCAAATTAAGAGATATTCACTGTTCATGCCCCCATGAGTAGGGCTAACCCTGGTAGTCATATTAATAACTATAGTATCATGTTGCAGGATTAACAAGACCCTTGACTTCTTTTTTATATATGGACATGGTTTGTACTCTAACTTGTTAGTTGCACTGGATATACCAGTGTTGAATTAAAAGAATTACAGACATAAGAGAAAAATATAATTTTTTTGTAAAGTTCTTAATTGTTAGAATTAAAATAAAGCTACTTAAGTCTCCCTATGGTCAATAAGAGAGGTGGTTCACCAATATCAGAAACTAGGGATGGGTGGTATACTGGTTCATCTGGAATACTGGTATAAATGGAATGAATTTTTCATATACTGTCATACCATAGCATAGCAGACAACAGCGGTAACGCTTTAATAGGTAGCAAGTTATATAATGATGCTCACTGCTAGAAGTGCTACGGAGCCCGGCACTCAATGGCACCACCAGACGGCATACTGGGTACAGCTTGCTGTTAACAGCTGGGACAAGCTATGGTAGATATTAAAGAACTTAAAACAGAGCATAAAGACAAGCAGACCAGAGATGCAAAATAAAAACTTGTGCACGAGAAAGAAGCTGTGTCTGCACTTTGGACCTAATTTTGGTTTTAAAAATCAATACAGACAAAAATCTATAATATATAATCTTATATTTAACAGAAAATGTGTTGGAATAACAAGAGTATATGGATTATAGTTGTAGGATCTGATGCTATCAATCAGTAGCTCCAATGAAACAGTGAAGCCAAGGAGACAGGCATCGCTTGAAGAAGCATTTTCCTAAGGCACTGCTTATAACAGGAAAAGCAAACAGTGGAGCCACATTAAGACTGCAGTAACAATCCATCTATGCAAGAACAGTACTGCTACAGGAGAGACGGGTTCAAAGGAAACTCTTGATTTAAGGTGTCTTATTGACACTACAGTAAAAACTTTAGTATTCTTTAATATTAATAATATATATTTTTTTAAAAATTATGTTACCAATCGTTTTGTATTCACAATTAGAATGTGCACACTATATTATGAGTAAACAGCACTGTAATATTATTAGAGAGAAACAGAATTATGTAAATAACATTCTGACAATATTTTTTAACTTTTTTCAGTACAGATGCACCGATAGCAATTTTCTTTGCCAATTCCAATTTACGATTTTTTAAAGGCATGACTGGATGATTCTGCATTTGGGCGACAGCATACTGATTGTTTCTGTAAAAATTTTATATTATTATAAATTTTATACTATTTAAGAGAAAGATAGCAGCAGCTGTGCTTGAGTCTGACTGCACTCTCAGCAGAGTGTGTGGCTTTGTTTGCGTTGCTGTCGCTGTCACACAGAGAGTGTGGCTATCTATGACCGGTTCAGAATCAGTTATGGGAGACAGATCGCCCGATTACCGGTCGTGGCCGATAATAGTGAAAACTGGCCGATTCCGATCACTGGCTGATTATTAACCCGCATTATTGGTTAATAAAGATTCAGTCCCATACAAAATACAAATATGGTTTCATAATTTCTCTATCACCTACAGGGTTGTTTGTTTCAGTATACTTGCATTATAAGATTATTTTGTATAGTATATACACTACCGTTCAAAAGTTTGGGGTCACTTAGAAATGTCCTTATTTTTGAAAGAAAAGCACAGTTTTTTTCA
>JAVSBV010000086.1:5497048-5519267 GCA_033117975.1 Parotocinclus spilosoma | reverse complement strand
AGCACTGCAAGAAAACTCTTGAAGGTAAGTGGATAAATGCTACTCTCTTAAATAGCAGATTTTAATTTTAATTTTGCTAAATTTTGAAATCAGTTAAAGTTTAAAAGAGCTTTAATTAACACCTTTTCACAAATTTCAATGTTGTAGTTAAATATATCAAACAATACAAAATATATGGATATATTGTATTGTTTGATATATAACACAGATATCAAACTGTGTTAATATCGTACATATCACTAGTCATTAGTGTGAAATAGGCCTAAATCAAATCAAAAATTTATTTTGTTTGCTTATGGGTTGGTACAGGGGAGAGAAGAGAGCTATGCATTTTGCTATCCCAATAATTTGGTGTGAACCAACTGGTCACTCAACAAATTGCTACTTCTGCATGGTGGACCCTTCCAAACGTTGCACTGGCAAAAATGCACCACCTGTAACGTATCCTGACATTCCTTCATCTATCGCCCCAGTACCACACTGCACTGAACTTCCTGTACCAACTCCTCCAGACAAAGCTTAACCACCTTCAGGAGAAAGCACCATGTCAGACACTGAGGAAGACGTTGAAGATCCCAATTTCTCTGCATATGCAGCTGAGGAGCGGAAGCCATACTACCCTAACCAAAAAGACCTGAACAATCTGATCATAGGCCTTGGTCTCACCAATTCCAACGATGAGCTTCTGACATCAAGGCTCAAGCAATGGAACTTAACTTACGTGCTTCTGCAACAATGTGGCTGCTCTATTTGAGGCTATAGGTATCACTTGTAATATGAAGGAGTGGAGCCTCTTCATAGACAGTTCATGCAAGAGCCTCAAAGCCGTATTGCTTCAGAATGGGAACAAGTATCCGTCTCTTCCTGTAGCTTACTCGGTGCACCTGAAAGAGGAATACACCAGTGTCAAGATGTTGCTAGGTGCCTTAAAGTATGATGAATATGGCTGGGAAGCTATCAGAGATTTCAAAATGATGTAATTCCTGATGGGCCTTCAGAGGTGGCTTTATAAATTATCCTTGGCTTATTTGCCTTTGGGACAGCCAGGATACTAAAGCGCACTACCACAGTTGGGACTAGCCTCATCGGACAGAGTTCTCTGTGGGGAAGAACAACGTAAAGTGGGAGCCACTGGTGGACCCACGCATGGTGCTGATGCCACCACTACAAATCAAGTTGGGGCTCATAAAAAAATTTGTCAGGGCTCTAGATAAGGAGTTGAGGGTCGAGAACTCCAAGATCTTTTCCCTAAGCTGTCTGAAGCAAAGATCAAAGCTGGTGTCTTCGTCGGACCTGTTAGGGTTAGCGCCGCGCCCGTTCGGTTCGCCGCGGCCGTCACGTGGTTATCCTTATCGCTTTGTTTTCCTTTCGCGTTTCCTCCACGTGGCGTTTTGTTTTGGTTTACCCCTCACGGCGATCTATTGGTTTTTTTCTCTGGTCCGTCACACCCCTTTCATTACGTGCACCTGTTCCTCGTTCTTTCCTCGTTACAGTTGTGCGCTATTGTGGGCGGCGGTTCATTGTGTGTGTTTGGGTTTGATTGTTTCATGCTTTGTGTTTGGTCGTTTCTGGACTCACGGCTTCCATGTCATCTCAAGGTTCACGGCTTCCATGTTGTCTCTGTACTCGCAGCTTCCATGTCGTCTCTGGACTCACGGATTCCATGTTGTCTCTGTACTCGCAGCTTCCATGTCGTCTCTGGACTCACGGGTTCCATGTCGTCTCTGTACTCGCGGCTTCCATGTCATCTCTGGACTCGCGGCTTCCATGTCATCTCTGGACTCACGACTTCCATGTCGTCTCTGGACTCACGGCTTCCATTTCGTCTCAGGATTCACGGCCCCGTGCCATCTCTGGACTCATGGCTTCCATGCCGTCTCAGAACGCGCGGTCCCTTGTCACCACTGGACTCACGGTTTCCCAGCCGTTGGGCTCCGGCTGCAATTACTTATGCGTCCGGCACCTTCTCCGGCCCGTCCAATGGGACTCCCGAAAGTATACTACCCGGACCGACCTCATCTCTGCGCCTCGTCGGCTCATCCAAGGCCAGGTTGGCGTCCCCTACAGCCATGAGGTCATACTTCTGAGTATCGTTTCCGGCGGGTCTGCTTCTTCTCTGGGACACCTGGTACCCTGCGCGGTGGCTTGACATCACCGAAAAGTCAGGTTGGCTTTTCCCGGCTGCGAGGACTTCCACCAGGCCCTTGCCCCAGGATCCAGGACGGGCAAAGGACTGTTTTTTCCCCCGTTGCCGGACTGGGGTTCCTGTTTTTGTTGTCGTTATTATTTCGTTATCAGTTGACCTACTCTTGTGTTTTGTTTTATTATTTAATAAATGTGTTTAGTTATTTCAGTTGGTTGTCTGTCTGTGGATCATTACATTTTCGGGCTCCGGTTTAAGTCTTATGGGCTTCCAGGGGATTTGGCGAGCCCAGGTATGGTCTCGCTAAATCTCCGGGATGCCCCCTATATAACAGGACCACAAATCAAGAAGATCATAGAGTGCAGTGAATTTCCCAAGAAGCTGAATAGAAAGGAGAAAGCGACTTGGAACAGTTTTGTCGCAGTGGTTCACAACTTCCTAGGCAATCATAAAGATGAAAACTATGCACAACTGGTTCAGACCCTGATAAAGAACTATGCTGCAGTGGGCTGCAGGATGTCACTTAAAATCCATATCCTTGATGCTCATCTTGATAAGTTCAAAGAGAACATGGGAGATTATTCAGAGGAGCAAGGCGAGCGCTTTCCCCAGGACATTATGAACTTTGAACGTCGTTACGGGCGACGATATTTGGGAATTGATTTGTGAAACTGATTTGCAGTATAGTCGTAAATTTCGGAAAACCACACACTTCTGAACAGTTTTAGTTTTTAGTAATCTGTGTAAATTAGCAATGCATATAGTGTTCTTAGTCTGACTGTATGAATGAGAAAATGCAATAACTTTCATTGCCGTGGTCACACAAGCGAAGTTTATGATGAATGTAAGCAATTTTGCATTTGTTTTAGACATAAGCCATTGGAATATAACACTAAAAGGCTGGGAACAAAACTTGTGTTACGTTGTGTAACCAATAAAGAAAATAAACCAATAGATTGCTGTGAAAACTAAAACAAAACTACCATGGGCGAAAACGTAACGGGTGCAGCACGAACCCTAACAGATTCAATGTATCAGAAGTAATTTCAGTGCATAAAGTCCAAGGGCACAAGCTTCAAACAAAAAAAACCCTGAAACACAAAATTGCTTGGTATCCTCTGTGCCAAAATGTCTTGGTGACATGTGGTGAAAAGGAATGGCAACATTACAAAGTGGCAAATGCTTTACTGTCCCAACTTATTTGGTAATGTGTTGCAGACCTGAAATACAGGAATGGATGGTTATTAACAAGTGAAATTAAGTTGACCAAATATTTATCAGGTTCAAACTGTCTGCAAAAAGTACAAGTCAAAGTAAGTCTCATATATAGCTTTCAGAACTTAAACACAGCAGTCTGGGTTTAAATCCTGCAAGTGCCATTTGGCTGGGTTGAGAATTACATACAGGTGTGATGTGTCTGCAGGAAGGAAGACGTCTTAGGAGAGTATTCACTGGTGCTGTTAAAGCAAGCATTGCCAGCCATCTGATGAATTGGCTTCTGCTCCAAGACTGCCTATCCCCAGACACAATGTCACTTCACCATGTGTTCTTCAGTGATAGGTGCTGGAGAACTCTGATTTGTACAACAATTGGAAACAACATACTAACAAACTACTAACAAACAGAAGAAACCTAAACCAAGACAATATTTGGTGTGATCAGTCTTAGTGGGCAGTTTTAAAGGTACTTACTGGATATGTTTTATAATACCAGGCAGCACGGTGGCTTGGTGGGTAGCACCGCTTGCCTCACAACAAGAAGGTCCCGAGTTCAATACCAGCGGCTTGGGTCCTTTCTGTGTGTCCTCCCCGTGACTGCGTGGGTTTACTCCGGGTATTCCGGTTTCCTTCCACAGTCCAAAGACATGCGTGTTAGGCTGATTGGCGTCTCCAAATTGTCATTGACTTGCGTATGCAAATCACTACAGCAGTATAACTGGAAACAGCTGCAAGCCCCAAGCCCAAATGGGGAGGGATGGAGGAAGCAATGGCAAACTACTCCACTATCCTGCCAAAATACTTTATGGATCACATCGATGAAGGACTGAAATGTGTTCAGATCAATGATCCATCAAGTGACCGAGGGTCGGTTGTGACTGTACGGATAATTCCATTTCATTTATAATACAAGACTGACTTAAGCATGTTGTGATCAGGGCTATGTGAAGCATGCCATTTGCTGTAGGCCACCTTGTTCTTCTTTTTGCTATAGAAAGTTCTTTATGACTTTGGTTGTATGTTTGGGATCAGTGATCCTACACCGTACTTCACTGTTAAATAAAGACACTGATTCATGTAGTGCTCTTCAGGCAGACAATATGCTTTCTGTTAGAGCCTGCAATCACACATTTTATTTTATTAGTCCAGCACCTAGTAATTATACTACCATTAAGTCCTTGCCGTTGTTTTGTTACATGGCTTCATTTCTCCCTCTGTGCCATGGCTTTTTAGTCACAACTATTGTATGAACACTACTTTTGTCAATATGTATCCAGACTGTAAATGGTCCCAGTGGTTTTGATGTAAGCTGTACATTTGATCCTGACCTCAGACTGCCTATGTGGAGTGTGCATGTCATCCCTGTGTCCATGTTGGTTTACTCTGGGTACTCTGGTTTCCTACCACATTCCAAAGACATGCATTGACTGGTAATAACAATTCACATCACAGTATTGTGTTAATATAACCTTGTGTCTGTTGTGATTATAGCTGTGTTGCTAATGTGATGTTAAATAAACTAATAAACATACAAACGAGTTGAGGCCTGTGCTAGACAACTGATAATTTAGTGTGATTTACTACTTTTGCACTCATTGTCTATGGTTGATCACTGCATTTATTCTCCTCAACTGTGCCTGTTTTCTTCTGCTAGACCTTGCACATGCACAATAATCGCCATGTATTTTATTACTGTACTCAATTGCCAATATGTAAGGTCCTAAGGTTAAACTTTCCATAGTCTTGACTTTTTTGTATTGTTGTCCATACACAGCTGCTTTTGTTTCATTTAATTAGTTTAGATCAATGTGCACAAAATGTCATTAATCAGTAGCACCTGGTTGTTAGATTTGGACTGATCTGTTTCCCACGAGATCCTGAAACTTTGTATCTGGAAAATGCTCTGTTACGTAATATGTTAATTTATTTAACAACACATGAATCTTTATTAAGACAACATGAGTTTAAAAGGGAGCAAATAGTGGGTGTTTGTACATCTATTAATACTGTAGGGCATTTGCTCTCAAACAGCCAGATTTCTTTGTGACACAGATTGCAAAAGATGTTCAAAACATTGCTTTGACATTTTGCCCTGTGCCGATATGACTGCATCATGCAATTACTATGTATTTTTAGATGCACTGTCATGCTGCAAATCTTCTCTTCTGCCACATACTCAAACCAACCCATCTGGAGTAACCAATCAAGAATTTTAATACATAATCCTGCTGGTTTGAACATTATCTAAAGCTGCTGGCCTGTATCTGCATGAATTTAGTAATTGCACTGCTGCCACATGATTGGCCAATTAAATAATTATGGGACTGTGGAAGCCTAGCGGCTAAGGGACTGGACTTTGGACCTAATGTTTCAGGGTTCAAATCCCACCTCTGCCAAGCTGCCACAGTTGGGTCCTCACGCAAGGCCCTTAACCCATGATTGCTTGAATTGTAAGACTGTATAAGTTGTAAGTCGCACTGGATAAGGGTGTCTGCTAAATGCTGTAAATGTAAAATGTAAGTTGCTAATAAAATGCATTTGTCATTTACTAATTTGATTATTTTCCTCAACAAATACTATATATCGTATATATATATCATTGTCTTATCTGTTTAAATGGGTTCTTTTTATCTACTATTAGGACTTTTGTGAAAATCTGATGAATGTCATATTTAAGCAGAAATATAAACAAAAAAGTTTATAAACTGTCCAACACTGCTTTTTTGTCTGCACTGCTTTTACATTCTGATTACAGCTATCAGAACAATAGTGGGTACATTATGTAAAATTTCAGATTCTTGCCAAACTAGAACTGTCTTGTTTTGGCCAATTTGAACAAAGTAGTAAAGTATTTTTTGCTTTTTAAAGAGCACAATGACACAAGTACAAAGCTTTCTGTGCTATTCAGTTTTCATACTGCAGTGGCCAGGCTGCTAAACTCCCAGCATTTCCCTTCAAAGTCTAGTATGTGTGGTTATTTTTAGAATTTAATTAATCTTTGGTGACTTTATTAGTTTTTTTTTAGAGCTTTAACCATTAGTATCGGGCAAGTTGCAAATAAAGAGTAAAATGAGCAATAATCCTGGCATTTTTGGTCATTCTAAGCTGCCACAATACTGTATATTAACGTTGGAACACCAAATTATCTACTCTGGCTTTGCAGGCAGTAAGTTATAGTTGCAGTTGCATGTCTTAACTTCATATATTACAAAACTATTATAAACTATTTTTAGCAAAAGTTTTACAAAAGCGTTAAGTGGTTTTAGTGATTTAGTGGTTGTTAAACATGTATACAAGAAGTGTAAATAGCATTATTACATACTATTAATGTTTAATAGCTTTGCTTTCTTTATCCTTAGCCAACACATGGTGTATATTAAGTCCATATAAAGAGACATATTTGCTTCTCACAGTGTAAGGTAATATGGGTTGGACAAAATAACAGAAATCAGTAACAATTAAGATAAAAAAAAAAAACTAGTAAGATATCTGTTGATCTTGAAATATCATGGTGAGCTGCACCAGAGATCATCCATCAGTTTTTGAGTTGCTCTGACTGATGTGACTGTATAGACTGATGCATGAGCCACATGATCTGAGCCACAAACTGCTGACTGCAGTTTCCGCTGTTGTCAGAGCCTCCTCTCCCCCCACTGGGTCTCTCTCCTTTCCTCAACTTACCCAACAATGGCCTTGATGGTGGACTGCCAGCCAGCATGGTTTGAGGCCACTCTTTTCAGGTATGCAAGATTAAAGTAATCTGCCCTCAGGTGACGCTTGCACACATCCTTATAGCATAGTGCAGGTTTGTGCCCTGTGGTTCTGGAACCTGTGGTCAGCTCACTATATAGCAAGTCCTATGGAATGCGGCCATTGTTAATGCGGCTGACATGGCCTACCCAGTGCAGGCATCTCTGGGTCAGCATGGCAAACATGCTGGGAATCCCTGCCTTGGCCAGAATCAGTACTGGTGACTGGTCCTGCCATGTGATGCCCAGAATTCTTCTGAGACAGCGCATGTGGAATATGTTCAGTCTGCATTCCTTGTGGGAGTAGAGGGTCCATACTTTAGCATGCAGGCCTGTTACACTCTCATTTTGGTGTTGAGCATGAGCTTGGTGTTGTCCAAGACTATCTTCACAAGACAGGCCATTGCTGTTGTTGCTTTGCCAGCACGCTCAACTCAGTGTCGAGAAAGAGGTTGCTAGAGATGGCCCAGATAGGTAAACCTATCTACCACTTCAAGGGTGTGGTCGGAGGGGTCGTCTCTGCTCACGGCACTTCTCCTGTAGCTGTCTCAAATGACCATGAAATATGAAATAACCATGTCAGTCGTCGGTCTTGTCACTCTTAAATTGCACTGTGCCTCTGGCTATACCCACTCAGCGAGGAGCTGCAGTCTGTTGAGAACGACGTGGGCAAAAGCTTTGCCAATGATGCTGAGGAGCAATATACCATGATATGTGTTACAATCACTGCAGTCCCCGTTGTTCTTGTACAGCATGATAATCTTGGTGTCACGAATGTCCTGCGGTCTTTCCAGCAATGCCTAGAGGGAGCTTTCCTTGCTGACTGTAATGACTTCAGACAGGATGCCATGACTACCTGGAGATCTACCACAGGCTAGTGAGTCAATAGTTTTTCTAGGATGCTCAATGGTGGTTAGGGTTCCAGCTCCTCCATGATAGGCAGTGGGGTGGTCTCTTTGATGGCCGTGCATGTGACAGTGTTGTCCCTGAAGTAGAGCTTCTGGTAGTGCTCTAACCACATCTCTATCTGTTTGCTGTGGTCAGTGATTACTTGCCCAAAGGCTGTTTTGAGGGAAGCAGTCTTGATGACGCTTGGGCCAAAATATTTTTTCATGTCATTTCTTCACCTGGAAGTCCTGGCACAACTTCAGCCAGTATTGGTTGGCACATCTCCTGGCAGTCTGTTGGACGTTGCTTCGGGCTGTGTGTAAAGCAGCAAGTGTTAGGACCGAGGTCAAGACAGACCTCGGTGAGACCAATATAAAGCGGAACCCAATGCAGAACCACAGACGAAAGCACACACAAATTAGAGAACAAACAGACGTACTTAATAACTGACAAACCCATAAGTGAATACATATAGTAATACATAAGTGAATAGATCGGACACTAATATCAAACCGGAGAGTATGGTATGCGGAGTAGGGTATAGATGTTGAGGTAGCGGAGTGACAGTGTCCGTAGAATCCAGGGAACTGGCAACCAGGGACGGAAACAAAGTGGAAGCGGTCTGGCAGGTCCTGGATATGGGTGTGCTGACATAAAGCGGGTACGCTGACGTAAAGCGGGTACGCTGATGGAGAGTAGACGCAAACCGGGTGCGGCGGCGGCAACGTGCTGTGTCTGCAGATCCAGGCGAGAAACGGAATCGCCGAGGAAGATCCAGAGTGTAGATCCAGAAAGCTTCAGGAGAGGATCAGGTCTGGAACAAACAAAACAGTGCAAATAGAGATGCAGAGGCAGAATAAATGTCGCTCTGAAGTGACAGAGACTAAATAACAACAAAGCTAAGCTAGCTTGATAGCGAGTTTAACGGAGCCAGGTACCGGATAGAATGGAATAATAATCTGGCGATCTTCTCCTGTGTGAGCCGGCTAGAAGTACTGGCGATGATCAGCCATTGTCATTGTAAGCGACGAGAGTGGCTGGCTTGGCGGCAATGGCAGGCTTAATTTTTCCTCTCTCTTCCTAAAGTTGACCAGTACACAGTGTCATGGATGTAAATACACCCTAATGTAGCTCTGTTGGTAGAGCAATCCTTGAGGGCACCATCCGTAACTCTGCCAAAGCGCTCACGCAGTTTAGGCATTGACGTCCTGGCTGTTTTAATATGGGAACGACTCTTCTGCTTGGTGCGGTGGATTTATCTGGGGCAGATATGTATCTTGCTGACAACCAGATAGTGGTCGTTGTCACAGTCAGTACTATTGTAGCAAAGTTGCAGGAGTTGCCAGGTACTTTTTGTCGGGGTTTTCTGTCTGTCTCCGTAAACTTTGGTTCACTCCCGTGATGACCACAAGGCAGAGGTGCTGTTTGCCCGTAGCTGGGGGATTATTTTGTGGACACCAGGGCATATTCCACCATCAAGATGGGCCATGCATGCTGCACATTAGGGGGGGCCAGACCTTCTCCCCTCGTCCCCATAGTTCAGCCGGTGTCCGATAGTTCCATTAAAGGTGTCAGTTTTGACAGTATATTTAAAAAAATATGTTATCAATATTTATGGATATTTTCATACCAGAACAAGAGTGCACCTAGTCCTGTAACGCTGCCTTTTTATACTACCTGCAATGTATCCCTCACCATACATAACAGATATTTGCCAGAACTGTGGAATGACAGCATTCAAAATTCTAATCTGTGATTTCTACAACTGTAAATCTCAAACATTTAAGTCTATTACCCTTTCTGTTAAAGATTGTAATGCTGTGTCAAAGATGTGAAAACACACGCAGAGTTGCAGGGAAAGAGGAGTTTATTGTAGATGACAAACAGAAACCAGGATCAAACACAAGATAATCAACGCACAATAGTCCACAATAGCTTAAATAAATCAAAACCTTGTCTAGAAGACGAGACAACCGGCTAGATCAGGAAGTGAAACCGGACCAAATATGATAATATGATATCATAAACGAGCATCAACCAAGAAGCTTTGAGTGGACATGGCAGGAGTGAATATATAAAGGCCCTAAATGAGCAACAGTCATCAGTGAGTTGCTGGATACGGTTGGCATGGCAATATGAAATGCTCAAATCATATTGAGAAACGGAATTATTGTAAAGAAATACATTTTGAGTTTCATTTGAATGATTGTTAACGTCTTCTTCTATGCTTATTCAAGCTAGGTGAGCCAAAAAGCTATGAATTCTATATGTCTATTTGAGAATGCTTTAGAATATTTACTCAAAACTGAGTATGAATATTTATTTGCTGTCTCAGCAAATAAATGACCATGTAAATCCACCTGACTTACAAACTGGATTGGCATTGATTTATTATTCATTAACTGGCAGGTGAAGTCAGACTCTGCAATACCACATTCAACTATTATTTTTGTCTAATCCTAAGTCGATTTATTTCTGAGCCTAGGGTGTGACTGAGAGGATTCTGGAAAGACAGTTGCAATTCTGACACAAAAGGAGTCTTAAATTTGCTGCTTCATCTGCTCTTGATTATTCCGCAATCAACCAATGCATTCCCCTACAACACTGTCATCAGCTATTTCTGCAACCTATTGCTCTACATCAACAGCCATGGGGGAGGCTTCCAATCTCCGAGTACGTTTACTCCCTCAAGGGTCCAGGATTAGCTTTGAATACATATTTATAATAAACATGGATAAAGACTAATGCTATTCTTTACTCTGCACCTCATCTGGACTTTGTACGTATTTGCCTTAAAGTTTATAAAAGGAGTACATATGCACCAGAAGTGAAGGCAGTTAAATCACTGATAGTTCTTAGAGACAGTGGCACATGCACTGAACATCGTTGTGTTTCTCCTACTGTTGAGGAGCTTGTAAGGATCACAAGCTTTAAATTAAGCAGATGTGTAAACTGCAGTGGTGGACCCATCTTTTCCTCCTCAGCGCTTGCTCTAGCCTTTTACCGCCCTTCATGATTGCTTGCACCTGTGTCTAGTTGGTCTAATCAGAATTGTCTCATGATGGCTTATTAGCTTGTGTATATATTCTCTTTTGTTGATTTAAAAAAAAAATCTTTTTGAAGTTTAGCCTGTCCATGTGGCTGTTCTCCTTCTTCTTCTTCTTCTTCTTCTTCTTCTTTTAACGGGTTTTCCAATTCATATATCACTGTTGTTATTCTATTTTTTCGTACAGATGTGCTTCATTTTGTCTTTCAAATGCAAAAATGCACAGAAACATTTTTATGATTTTCACAGAGTCAATATAGTTTTTAAAATGTTTAATTTGTACTATATTTGCTTTGTGTTGCTGAAAGCCTTTACGTCCAGAATGCTACTGTTGGTAAAGGGAGCGCTGTGAAAATCGGATGAGAGTAAAAATATTTTTTGTGGAAAGAAAGGGAATTATGCGGCTGCTAGAGCAGAAGGTCAACCATGACAAGAGATCATACACACTCTGTTTAGTAGTATAATCTCAAATCTCGCAAAGGCTAATCTATTTTTGTTGTGTTGTCTGTGATGTCTGTATTGTGGTGTGTCTTGTGGTGAGGTATGGCTGTCCTGTACCCTCAGTCTGGAAGTGGCCTTTTCTCATCGCGTGACTTAAGTTGACTTTAGTTTATTACATGTCACACAACAAAGAGCAACAACAAAGCATTAAACTTTTTCTCACTATATTGTATAACTTGATCATCTTCATGCCATGAGCAAACTGCCAGATTGTGATTATTACAACAGGGACATTTTGTTATGAAGGCCAGTCATTACCAAATGACTGACATTGCTGCTGCTTCGACTGACCAAATGATGTAGCGGTCAGCTCTGTCGCCTGGGGCTGGAAACTTGTGGGTTGTTGCTGCGTGCCAGGATTAAGTCAGTTCCATCCTAAATCTAAAAAAGGGACTTCTTGGGCAGACAGGCTGACCACAGAGACATCAGTCAGCTCAGGATTTCCCTGCTTTCTCATCAAGTCAGTGGCCTGCTGTTCCTTAACAATACATGTTCAGTCATCTACCTATGTTTTAGGTTTCTGTCACCTTTGCTGTTTAATTGGCCCTGTAAAGAGTTTCAGCAGTGCACTGAAGATGTCGTGCAAAGTAAGCAGGTTCAAAGTCCCTTAAGAAATGGTAGCACTTGCAAGACTGCGCCTAGCACACCTCCTAAAAGTGAAAATCCATGCACAGTGTTCAGCAGGAAGGGAAAGAGCCAGAGCAGAGATAGGTTAGCCGTGCTTTGTCATACGTGTTGTCTCCTTTCAAAGGACTTGTTTCCTAGCAAAGTGTCTGGCATATGTGCATGCAACTCTCCAAAAAAGGCACCATGCACCAGAACAGATGTACAGAATGAGCTATATATGCCACATCTAAAAAGTTCAACAAAACACCAATTTAAACAAATAAATTTTCCCACTTGCATTTTTACCCAGATGGGAGTTCAATCAGAAAGAAAGAGAGCGTGTGCTATTCAGGGTGTGGTCCTGGAAACTGTTATCTGGTCAACCCAAAAGTCTGATCTGTCACGTAAAATATGTTTTTTTACAGGTTTCACAATGGTGAACATGCAATGTGGTTTGCATTTTAATATCATTCTGGAAATATATAATTTTGGAAATATATATATACACACACACCATGATCAGCTGTGAGTGGTAACTGCATTATGCTAACTATAACATTTGGTGCAGTAGGGATAATGCTAACGCTATTCAGGGTTTGGCCTAGATACCTTTATGCCACTTACTCACTCATTCACATTTGTACCGGCTTTATCCTGAACAGGGTCATGGGAGAACCCATGCCTGGCTGGTGACATAGGCCGAAAGGTAGAAACAATTCTAGAAGGTGCACAGTTCATCATAGCGCCCATACACTTATACACAAGGGACACTTTAGAGAAACCACTTAACCAGAAACCAAAGTACCTGGAGTAAGTCCACATGGACATGGGAAGGACATGCAGACTCCATACAGAAAGGACCCAGGCCACTTCACCTAGGATCGAACCCAGGACCTTCTTGCTGCGAGGTGACAGTGTAACCCACTAAACCACCATGCATTCACACCAGTAAAGGAAAATAGTAATTCTTTAGTAGACAAAGACAATGAGGACAGTTGTACAAACCCAAATTCAACTAAGTTGGGAAGTTGTGTAAAACATAAATAAATCATTATGTACAAATCCTTTTCAACCCTATTCAATTGAATACACAACAAGACAAGATATCTAATGTTCAAACATGATTGTTTTTTGTAAGTATTCACTCATTTGGAATTTGATGCTTGCAACACGTTCGAAAAGACTTTGGAGAGGGTCAACGAAGGACTAAGAAAGTTGAGGAATGCTCAAAAAACACATGTTTGGATCATTCCAAAGGTGTCGTTATTGGGTATAAAGGGAGCATCAGTGGGTATAAAGAGAACATCTCTCATCATGCAGTTGCAAGAAATTTGCATCATCTACTGTCAATAATATCATTAAAAAATTTAGAGAATCTGGAGAAATCTCTGCAAGTATGCATCAAATCCAAAAACCATCAATGAATGCCCATGACCTTCGATCTCTCAGGTGGCACTGCATTAAAAACATATAATGGACATGTAACAGATAATAACACATGGCTCAGGAACACTCCAGAAAACCATTGTGAGTGAACACAGTTTGTCTCTCCATCAACAAGTGCAAGTTAAAACTCTACTATGCAAAGTGAAAACCATATATCAACAACACCCAGAACCACCGCCGGCTTCTCTGGGCTCAAGCTCATCTGAGATGGACTGATGCAAAGTGAGAAAGTGTCCTGTAGTCTGATGAGTTTTGTTTCTGGAAATCATGTTTTGGAACAACATATGCTGCCATCCAAGCAACGTCTTTTTCAGGGATGTTCCTGCTTATTTTAGAAGGACAATGCCAAGCCACATTCTGCATGTGTGAGTACTAGACTGGCCTGCCTGCAGTCCAGACCTGTCTCCCATTGAAAATGTGTGGCGCATTATGAAGCGCAAAATACAACAATGGAGATCCTGGACTGTTGAGCAACTGAGGTTGTACAGCAAGCAAAACATCAATTAATTATTTGATCCCTTGCTGATTTTGTAAGTTTGCCCAATTACAAATATATTCAAAGTCTATATTTTTAAGGTTAGGTTTATTTTAACAGTGAGAGAGAGAATATATATCTATGACCCAAACAACACCATTTCCACTGTCAAGCATGGGTGTGGAAACATTATGTCTGGGGGTGTTTCTCTGCTAAGGGCACAGGACTACTTCACAGCATAAATGGGAGAATGGTTGGAGCCATGTACCATCAAATCCTGAGTGACAACCTCTTTCTCTCTGCCAGGACATTAAAAATGGGTCGTGGCTGGGTCTTCCAACACGAAGTGACCCAAACATACAGCGAAGGCAACAAAGGAATAGCTTAAAAAGAAGCACATTAATGGAGCAGCCTAGCCAGTCTCCAGACCTTAATCCCATAGAAAACTTATGGGAGAGCTAAAGGTCCGAGTTGCCAAGCGACAGTCTCAAAATTGTAATGATTTAGAGATTATCTGTAAAGAGGAGTGGACCAAAATTGCTCCTGACATGTGCGCCAACCTCATCATCATCTACAAAAACAAGGGTTTTTCCACATAAAATTAAGTCTTGATTGCTAGAGAGATCAAATATTTCTTTCTTTCTGATAAATGCAAATAAATGTATATATGTTATACAATGTAATTTTCTGGATTTTCTTTTAGATATTATATTTGTTAAAGTAAACCTACACTTAATATTATAGACTTTTCATATGTGGGAAAACTTATGAAATCAGCAAGGGATCAAATAATTATTTCCTCCTCCAAATTTCAAAATGAAATATACCATTTTTTTTAGCAGTATACAGTAGATAATATTATACAGTAGATAATATTCCTTAACATTTCATGAAACTTGTCATGATTTTGCTATTTTGCAATCTAAGTAATACATCTCTGTTTGCTGAATGAGAGAAAATTGGATGAATTGAATGAATGCACTACTACAAAAAGGCCACATTTTGTATGTACTCAATTACTTGTTGAGTGCGTATCAAAACATACAAGTCAAATAAATTTTCATATGGTAATGAAAAAGATGCATCTGTCTATGTGCCAATAGAAATATAGCACATACTGCATGCTTGTATCATGGTCCCAGAACTGAAGTACACCATGTCCAGAAAATAAATGGCCCTATCACTTTGCAGACCTGTTTGGGTGGTGCACTGTATAACATCAGCGATCTATCTCCTTTGAGACATGTTCCATGATTTGTACTGGATAGCATCAATTTCATGCTATGTCACTAGTGCTTACAGTGCAGTGCTGACACTTTTCTCAGTTTGCATGATTGCTTGTGTTTCTTTTCTTTTCAATTACAATCAGATTTAGCTGAATGGCATGGGGTGCATGTGGGTAAGAAAGGTGAAACAAATGGAGAAAGATGTCTAAAAGATGTCATAACATTCTTTCCATATCTTAAGTCCTGCAGCTAATTGCCTGGATCATAGGAAGGGAAATTTACTCAGATATGTTTGAATGGAAGCAAGAAAATATGTTACATTTAAAAAAGCTAGAGGAAAACAGAGGAATAAAAATAGTTTTTGTCCCAAAGTATGGATGAGTTAAACTCTTCCTTTCACCACAATTGATGAAAGATGGGAAGTTCCTGCAGGTGACAGGAAGCTGCAGATGCTGTATTTGTGCTCTCAGTAAGGAAGGGGCCCCAGATGTTACTATGTGTATTTTTCTCATGCAAGGCAGAAAAGGGTGGAAAGCGCATCGACTCTGTTAAAAAGCAACACCCCCCCCCAACTATTGTTAACCGCAGGCATAAGAGCAGGACAAAATCTGAATAAAAACAGTCAACATTTAAAACCAGACCCAGTCTTTTAGAGAATCCAATAAGCTAGGCAACAGAGTTCAGTAAAGGCAGCAGGGTTCATGCATGAGAAAAGTAGCCAGAATAAAACAGTTCACAGTGTGTGATTCTGTGAATGGAGTTTAAATGTTCTCAAGGGTAATGAGGTGAATGAATACAGGAGTTCATAATCAGATGGACAACTAATCAACCTAAGATAGCGAGGAATGATGCAATTTAGAGGCTGAAAGTACTGCGCCAGGATACTGACACTGCCCCTCACCACCATGTTCCTTCACATTGATGTCACGAGACCCTCCGGAGTTGGCCATGAGGACAAAGGGATGTTCATAGAGGGTGCTCTGCATGCAAGGCCTTGATCAAACTATAATTAAGATGCCACAGAATCCATCAGCCCAGAGTCAACAGGAGTCAATAATCCATTGCATGGCGTAGGTGAATGCACCATCAAACAAAGGTACAGGAGGAACAGGACTTATGCCATTGAGAACGGACATGTGGAAGTAGGGGGCGATCTGTGGGAGTTGCTTGGGACCCTGACCCTGACAAGAAATGAATTGACCTGCTTCTGGATTGTTAAATTACCTTTAAAGGGGGGGGGGGGGTTGCAGCTTCCTGCAGCCCAACTAAATGCAATTGTCACAGGTAAAGAGCTGACCTGATAACTGGGTTGGAAGTGGGGCAGTCGGCTGTGCTAGTTACACATTGGACCAGCTCCTGGTTTATACATATACACATTGTTAAATTAAGGGTGACAACCAGGTGCTAAGCTGATACTAACCTCAAGCCCTTACAAAACCGTTGTCCGTACTTCCAATATAAACTTGGGGCAGCAGCAGGAAGGATACTTTCTGGGAGATTAAAGTGTGCAGAACGTTTCCTCCAACAGCAGCTCAACAGTTAGTGCAGTTGGATGACTGATTGGCAGAGGTGATCAACAATTTTGAGAACAGTGGTGTGGCCATGTATTTAATGGACTCAACAATGAAATGGGTCCAACGATGTTATGGGACTGTAACCTAGGAATTTCCACTTCCTGGCCTTTAACAAATAACGTATGATTAAAGACTCAATCTAATACCTGATGGGCATAGAAGATCTGAGATTCTGAGACAGGAGAATAAATCAGGATATTACTGGTGTAGGTGATGATGAATCACTCAGCATGTCAGGTAGAACATAATTTACCAGGGACTTAAACAACAACTGGCTTTTCAGGGGCCGCTTAAGAACCATGTTTTGGGCAATGCAGCGTTCCAGTTTAATGTAAAATTGAACAGGTTTAAGCTGTTCTAATGCTTTCAGGACAGAGTATTTTAATTTATATGTGAGTGGACTGAGGCACCTAAAATCTATACATGGTTGCAGAGTTCTGGATGAAAACTAATCATCTAGACAACAGGTAAAGTGGAAAGAAAGTCCAGCACAGATGGATCCCATGTCTCATAACATTGAAATGTTGATGGTTCTGTTTCAGTAAACATACTGTAAACACAAAATTAACTAAAATAAATAAAAATGTGTAATTTACAAATTGGGATATAATTTCTTGTGTACTTAAATGCTAACATCATGCAGTTCTAAATATAAAATCCTTCAGAAAATGTATTTAAATAAATCACAGCATGCGTACTCATTGCTCTGGATGTCAAACCTACTAAAAATTAACTGTAAAGCAAGAGATCTATTGTGATAATGCAGTTCTTCTGATTAGCTTAGCTTACATATGTACTGCCTCAGGGACTTGTTTCACATATGTACTGTAGTACACTGAGCTAACTGCATTCAATTTGAGATAAGCCCAGGATTTTCTTTCAACAGAAACACCTCAAAATTGACCAGATTTGGAACCGGAGCTACATCCTTTGAGCCCAGGCCTGCAAATTTGCGGGCTTAAGTTTTCTTTGTCATAAATGCCTTGTAAATATAGCATTTAAAGGCATAAATATTTTACTTTAGAGGGTCTAGATGGATGATAGAGCTACAGATTACAAAGTACAGGTCATGAGGGTATAAGGTATAATATAACAGTGTAGTCGGTGGCACAGGGCACAAGGCAGGAACAACCCTAGACAGGACACTAATCTACTGTAAGGCAATATGTCATGTCTTTGGAATGCCAGAGCACCCAGAGAAAACCCACACAGATGTGAGGAGAACATACAAACTCCTCAGGTAATATTAGGTTAACATGTTTTTACTACATTGTGGCCATAGGATTCACACTGTAACTAGTGGTTAATGATAATGAAACTCATAACGATCTTATTTCAGTTCCAAGCTGCTTAGCTCGGTTAGTCTTTAGTTATTGCTTATAAAAGCCAGCTAACCTTTTGTTCTTTCCACTGTTGCCCTAGGATTGCTTAATTAAAAATTGGCTATAGAAGATATTGATTGTAAATGTCATCACAGATCATAAATCTGACTTAACTCGACATCTACCAACTAACTACAGAAAGTTAGATCTACAGCTCTACAACTACAGCTCTATATTGTCAGTTAGTAAATTATATTAATTAAATAATACAACACTCTAGACAGGCTACAAAACAAAACAAAACAAAAAGCAAACTGAAGCAAAGAATATACTGCATTATACTGCATGTATGCCACCTTCTGCACACAGTGATGTGACGCACTTTCACAGCAAGTTAATAGACTGTATCGAGCAACATGTTGTTACAGGAAAGCCCAGTCATAGTGCATGCACTTCATCCAACAATTGTGAGGGGCTCTGGCAAAAGCAGGCACTTTTCACCAGGGCTGGTATTGAGCTATGGCCAGTTGAAGTAAAAAAAAAAAAAAAAAATTTTTGAAAAGTGAGATTTTTGGGAAAAAAATGACAAATAATCTCACTCTTTGAAAAAATATTTGTTGAACATTTGTAATGTTGAAGTTATGCATGCATGCTGAATGAATTAGTTTTGTTCAAACAGCCAATCCAATGATGGTATGCAAATTACCAAAGTTTAAAAAACTCACTTGGTCATGCTTAATCCTATTCACATAAATATTTCAGTTTTGTTAAATTCACATTCTCTAGTTTTAGAGCAATAAGCATTAAGTCAGTTTAGAATTTTTGCTAGAAGAGCCTTTTTTGACATAAGCCCTCACAATTTAAATAATACTCAATCACTGGTCAATGGCAATATATCCACGACTACACTACAAACTTTATCATCCTCTGAAGGCACCATTACTCTAACAGAAGTGTGGACTGAGATATCGAAGTCGATGAAGTTGATTAAAAAGATTTATGATGACTCCTTTGTTACTAAAGGTGTGCCTGCGGTAAACTCAAAGTAAAAACTGTGAAAACATGATAGCTCCATATTCAGCTCTGGTACATGTGGACTGCATTCAAAGAAACAGCCTGCAGTTTTCAGTGGCAACAGATACTTGAAAATAAGGGTACAATAATAGCTTTTCTGTTGTTCGCAGATAGTAATGACACATCCAAAGTTATAGCCAACAAGCTCCTCTCCAGGCTTGATCAGGCTTGACACAATGCCAAACAATACCATATGGAAAGTGTAAGGATTCTATTTCTTAGAACTGAAACTCCTTCAAAAGAAGATTATTGATGCAGACTGTATGACACAGTGCACAATACATTCAGGTATGCTGTGGGAAAATGGAATCGGATGTTTGAACGGTTGTGCTTAATGTGTCTAGTCATTTCAAACATGTTTGCCAACTGGACCGCACAAATTATAATTCTTGGAATTTATGTTTACAATAATTTGAATCAAGTTGTAACTTTTCCATCTATTGACAGGATACTTCAGCAGAGGAAATTTGAGATCTCTCAATCTCATTTGGACTTACTCTTGTTTCAGGTTAAGGTGGGCTTGGAAATTGATGTCAAGAACAGCCACGTCCAGAGCATCTGTCTAAGGTAAATGTAGTTATGAACTCATTGTATTCAATTAATGAGCACATTTTAATTTGAATAATCTGACATCAAGATTGCAAGTGTCCATTTTCAACTGCTCGCTATAGGCTACTGTACCATGTCATCAAAATCTGGAATTATACTCTGCAGGTTTGTAAATTACAGTGAATTTTTCTGTAGCACTTCAAGTGCCCTACTTTGTGTTTGTGCCCCGTCTGGGATGAACATTCAGCTGAATGTGAGTTCTAAGTATTAGAACGATTAGGCCAATCATTTTATTTTTCCTGTAGAGTGAAAACATTTATGTTTAACTAATGTGAGATTAAAGATAAATGATCAAAGATAAATGTTTTAATTTGTATTTCCAGATATTTACATCTGGAGCTAAAACAAAGTTCAGAATGTAGCACCATTTGTCTGAATCCTTTTGTTTTTCTTGTGAGCAAAAATACGGGAACATATAAACATAAAAATAGATTAAACTGAAAAAGACTTCATATTTAGCAAAGCATCCTTTGCTTGCAAAAAAAGCATTAAGCTTGTGAACCACTAAAATTTTGCGTTCTTCCTTTGTGATATTTTTCCAGGCTTTCACTGCAACCTCTTTCAGTTGGTATTTTTGTGTGGGGGGGTTACTCACTCTTATCTTTATCAGGTAAAATGCACGCTCAATAGGGCTTAAGTCTGCAGATCGACTAAGCCAGTCCAAGACCTTCCACCTCTTGCCCCTCATAAACGCCTTTGTACTTTTGGTAGTGTGTTTACGGTCATTATCTTGCTGCATAATGAAGGATCTCCTGATCAGTTTGGTTGCAGGGACAATCTTTGTCTCATCAATCCATAAAACTCCCCGAATTTCTGAGGCTTGTCTGTACTTCTTGGCAAAAAGTTGCCTGGTCTTTCTATTTTCTCTTGATAATGAGTGGTCTCCATCTTCTGACAAAGCCTCTTTACTTTTGTTCATGAAGTCTTCTGCGAACAGTAGATTATGATACCTTCACACCTGCCCTCGTTATTTTATGCTCTTTCTTTATAGCATGTTATGTTTTTGTTTCTGTCATCAACCACTGTGGTTTTCCTTGGTCCTACCTGTTCGACATCTGTTACTTAGTACACCAGTGGTGACTTTTTTTCACCCATAGACAGCTCTCTGGTTTTCATGTTGGTTACTCTTCTAACTATAAATGCACAGTCTGCACTTGAATAATCAATGGAACAGGATTTACAAGTGTATGTGTATATATTTATTTGATACACTGCCGATTTGCAAGTTTTCCCACCTAAAATAGAGAGATCTGTAGTTTATATCGTAGGTACACTTTAACTGTGAGATACAGTATCTAAAAATTTTATTGCATAAAATAAGTATTTGATCACCTACCAACCAGCAAGAATTTTATCTCTCAAAAACCTGTTAGTTTTTTTTTAAAGAAACCCTCCAATTCTGCATTCATGCCCAAAACCTAAGACCTGTCTAAGGACACCAGGAACAAAATTGCACAAGGCTGGGATTGGCTACAGGGCAATAGGCAAGCAGCTTGATGAGAAGGCAACAACTGTAGGTGCAATTATTATAAAATCGAAGAAACAAAATATGACTGTCAGTCTTCCTAGGTTTGAGACTCCATCCAAGATCTCACCTCATAGGACCAGTATGCTTCTGAAAAAGGTCAGAAATCAGAACTACACAGGAGGACATGGTCAATGACCTGAAGAGAGCTGGGATCACAGTTTTAAAGATGACCATTAGTAACACACTAGATCCCCCTGCTCAAGCCAGTACATTTTCAGGCCCATTTGAAGTTCGGGTTGACCATATTAATGATCCAAAGGTGGCATGGCAGAAGGTCATGTGGTCAGATGAGACCAAAATAGAGTTTTGTGGTATGAACTCCACTTGCCACTTTTCCACTTGTATTTTGAGATGAGGACACCATCCCAACAGTGAAGCATGTGGGTGCAAATATCATACATTGGGGCTGCTTTTCTGCAAAGGAGACAGGACAACTGCACCGTATTGAAGGGAGGTTGGATGGGGTCATGTATCGTGAGATTTTGGCTAGCAACTTCCTTCTCTCAGTAAGAACATTAAAGATGGATCGTGCCTGGGTCTTTTAGAATTATAATGACATTACACACATAGCCAGTTCTTGGAGTGGCCTTGCCAGTCTCCAGACCTGAAACCAATAGAAAATCTCTGAAGGGAGCTGAAACTCCTGAAAGATCTGAATGAGCTGTATGGAGGAGTGGGCCAAAATCCCTGCTGAACTTGATCAAGAACTACAGGAAACCTCTAACATATACAGTGTATATATATATATATATATATATACACGTATATACAGTGAGTCCAAGAAGTATTTGATCCCTTGCTGATTTTCTTCGTTG
>JAVSBV010000086.1:5472612-5487598 GCA_033117975.1 Parotocinclus spilosoma | reverse complement strand
ATCAGTTCTAAAGTGTAGTCATGCCGTGTGCAAATTTATTGCAACTTTTAAAAACTATTACATGATTTTTCTGGTGGTATGTAACAGTGGTATCACTTGTGTAGAGCTGTCATCCATGTTCATCATATACTTTAGATCCATCTATTTACCAGTAAGACTTTATTCATTAAATTTATTTGAAAAAGGAATGTTTGAAATTGATGCACACTTGATAAGTGTGCTAATTAATATTTCAGTATCACCAACTTGAAACATCTTTGTCTGTCCCCTGGACTTATTGAAGGTTGTCCCATAAGGCAATCTTATTGTTAACGTGTATTTCATGGTTTCTTTTTTCTATAATTATGTATTTATGGGGCTTAATCAATGTTAAAGAAATAAATATATAAAAGCTTGTTTATAGGTTTATCGAAGTATCCTAATTTGTTTTTACAAATTGCAGTCACTAACTTCCATTTCATAGCACAATTCAAATCTGAAATGATTATCACAGTTTGCAAAGGCAAACATGGGGGACCATTTTAAGCAAACAATTACCATGTGCAAAAATCGAGTCACCTTATCGGACGATCCACCAGTCTTGCAGGCTATATAAGGTCTCTGACTTTGTTAATAGGACTTTAAAAAAATACAAAAATGTATCACGTTTAATGTGATGCCTACAAATTTGCGTTAACTTATTATTATTATTATTTTTTTAAAGTTTTTTTGGTGAGCATACTCTGAGGCATTGTGAATAGTGCCCGGGACAGTGCAGCAGATATAAGGTGGGTCGCTGGCCCTTTAAGAGCGCGCGCTCTGGGGTGGCGCTTCGCTTCGCCACTGCTTCTTGATATTTATAGTGTTGGTGTCTTGAAACTGACGTAATGCCTGGAGTCTGAGGTCCTGACATGCGATAACGTTTCTGATAAAGATCATTGCTAGTAAATTAACATTTTCTTTATAACCAGTCAGACTCGGACATTTTTTCCATATATTATTAAACACAGTCACCCAGATCTCACGTGCACAGGAGCAGTTCGAAATCTTACATCCCCACAAGTCAAAAGAGAAATCATTCCCGAGATCAACAAACAAACACAAAGACGATGTCACGGTGCACGTGAAAAGGGCCACCATCTTTCAAAGGCACATGCAATTTAATCAACAGGTAAGGCGGAAAAACAGATCAATGAGCTAGTTTCTTTTCATGGCGAATGTTATGTAATGGTAGAGAAGGCTAATGGGATTTAGTGAAATCAGTGGCTAGCAGCTAGTCACAGACAAGCTGAGCGGCTGCTTGCCTTTCAGACGGCGCTGAGCTTTTTATTGGGTCAAACGCGTGAGAAATTGCGCCCGGCTCCTCTTTAGCAGGAGCAGCAACAACAGCAGCAGCGGCAGCGAGGTCACGTTCAGGCACGAGGAAGAAAACAAGATGATCTCCAGTAGGTTTGATTGCTTCTTTACTTCTGATTTGTGCCGTTGCTGCGCTTTTCTGCGTGTACGGTAACCGATACAGGATAGACGGAACACCGGTCAATGGAGGTACTTTATACGTGAATATGCCGTGATGCTTTCTATAAACTATACGATGTGCTTGGTTTGCGCCGCAGACCGTATTGTTTGAGTACACGCACGGTGTAACGGGTGCTCAAATGTATTTACTGGTGTGAATTAAAAAGTCCGATCAGTTTAATAGGATAGTTTTTGGGGGCAAGTTATCGTTTGGCGCTTAAGTTAAGAAACTTTCCGTGACTGATGTACGATAAGAAAGAGCGTAGGCATGGCAACGTGTTCTAGCAGCGAGACCATTTGGCCGAAACGCCAATGCGTTTTATTTATATAGAGAAACAAGAACGGCGCATTTCGTTTTACGTACTTACGTATTTTTGGTTTTATTGCTGCAAAGTATAATGTTTTTGTAATTCGTCTTTGCGCAGTTATTCCAGACTTTGGAGGCGATGCAGAAGTTTTTAAAACTTTATGAATGGAGGCTTTTATGTGTTTCTATAAAATAACCCTTTACAAATAGCACATGGCTGACAGCATGCTTTGCTTTTTATATAGTCTCTTGTCTACTTTAAAAGCTTACACTGTACTGTTCACAAATTTCTTCCTCGATTTTTTTTTTTTAACTTCGTTTGTGCTTCAGAAGGCAGTGTAGCTACCCCATCTCAGGTATGAAAGTTAGTTTTCACTTTTGACATTTCCAGCTTGTTAGTTAATATAGTTTAGTGTACCAACTTAACTATAAGTACTCTTAACTATAAGTAGATTAGATGCATTTTCTCCATATGAGCTACATAGTGTAACAACCTAAACCTTACATTCCAGTAAGTTATTTTTCTGATACTACTGATTCAGCTGTAACTTTGCTAAAAGGTGTCCCTTTGATTGACTTCCATGGCCTTAAAGCATATAGCGGTACAGTAATGTGTATGTGGGTGAGAAAATGTTTTACTTTAACTTCAGATAAAAATCACCCGCCTTTTCACTTTAACTCGCACCTCTGAAGCAGAACCCACATCTAATTCTCATGACACAAAATTCCCAGGCTGCTTCCAGTAGACGGGCCATGGTGTTTCCTGTAAGCCGAGAAAGCGACCGCTCTCGGTCGGTCTGGAAATGATGTGCCCTGGGCCTGCTGCAAGGCTGCTTTCTTGTCAGTGAAAGTTTCTTAATGACAAAGGCCTGTGAAAACCAATGCTGCTCATCATTCGGAGAGGAGAAGAGAGACTCACAAGTGTAAACAAAAGTTTCAGATAGCGTCAGCGAGGAGCCTCTGCTGTGTCATCGGTAAAGTTCTGCAGTCACATCTGTGGCAGCTTCAGATGTGCATATGAAACTTTCGTTATTCAGTGAAAAAGATTTTCTTTTAATCACCTTGTTTCTTTGTTATAAATCAACTTCCACTTGATTACTGTCACTGGGCTATATAATATTGAACCTTATTTTAAATATCCATTTGTATCCATTTTGATGATGTTCAATTGTGTGGTTCTCTTTTTGGTTGGCATTTGGAAGAAATGGATAAATTCTGTGTGGGATGTCTGATAAGGGTTGTTTGAAGTGATTGAAAAGGTTGAGGTAGGTTTCAAATGTAAATGGGCACGCATCTGTGAACCCTTTGGGCGGGATGCAATAGATCAGCGCTGCTTAGTGTGGAACTTTTACGGCTGACAGATGAATTTGGGCCTCGGAGCTTGGAGAAAGCACCAGCAGGGGGGCATGCATTTGTTCTATACGGCTTTTGAGGTCCACAACTACTTCTTTTTGGACTCTCTTCTTATCACAGCAAGATGAGCCTCACACTCTTGTCTCTTCCCTGCAGATTCATGTGTATGCTGTTGAATGAGAAGGCTATTGAGAGAAACGTTTGAGGAGTTTTTTTTTCTGAAACAGGTACAATTGGCCTTTTAAGTCTGTGTCTTGACAGTGAGAAAATACAAATTAAGCTTCTTAATCCAGCCTGTTTTTTCCAGCTTGACAAGAGGCCGTAAGTGTCTGTTATGTATTATGCGTTAAATGATTAATAACGTTTTTATTAAGTATTTGCGTGCTGCCATAAAAGTAGATTTTGTGCACAAATGGTGCACTAGTGGATTAACTTGTTATAGGCATATAAAGATAATTAATTCAGATATAATTATTGAAAAGTTGTTTTGGGAGATTTACATTTTATTTCTACATGCCTTCAAATGTTCCCCGCTCACATCTTAAACATATTAGTACCCTTTAAATCTGCTTTGGGCTTTCACATAAAACTTTTTTTATGTCCGTTAACAGTGAGTTTGTGGTATGATGGGCAAAGTTATACCGCAGTGGTAACAAAATTCAGAAAACCAAGTTTTTGTTCCAAAGCCTTAAACGAGTCCTTGTTGCTTTTGGATATTTTTTTTTTTAACAATCAAAATGTCTTTGTGATGAGGTTACAGTATTTAGACCAAAGATTACGGAAACTTGATTATCTGTATTTTTTCCTAAAAACTGCAGTTAAAAGACGTTTGAGACACTTGACAGCAAATCTTGTTTTTTGGATTTAATTAATCCTATATGTGTGAAAATGTTGATAACTTTAGATTTAATTTGTTTGCTAAGAAGAAACAGTGAGTACACCATCCCTATTTTATTTTTTTATGTGGTTTTATTAATTGAAATTCAAAGTTGTTTAGAGAGTTTTACTTTGTGTGAGGTTGTTGTAGCTTTGTCACAGCGGTGGCATTATTTTGTGTAATGTATCAGCATAGAAACAAGCGGTTAGACGTAAGGATTCTGCAAGTAACTCTTAGGGAGACGAATAACTGGAGTCTGCTTTCGTTTTTGATTCAAGCAATTGCTGTATAATAATAATATGAAATATAGATTTGCTTTTTGTTGTAGTTTAGTATTATTAACACATTCCTAAATTTAATTCAATAAACTAGTCCGAAAATTGATACCTTGATTTCCGAGTTACAGTCAAATGTTTAAAGGTTTAGCTGCTGTGTTTTTCTGCTGCAGGAAGTTCATTGTGTAGCTTCTTATTTGCATTTTTCTGTTTATGTATCGTTGCATCGTACATTGCTTTAAAAGTTAAGATCAGAAATGTGTTTTTTACCTTATTATCTGAAAGCTTAGTATGATGTGGCTGCTTTAGCAATATCATACTGATGTGTGTTATTTAGTTAAAAATAAAATGGCTTTTTGACCTTACATCGAGTGATTTTTATTCATACGGTCCATTAAAGTAAACATGTAAACTTCATTTAAGAAAGTTTTTGTTTAAACATTAGCAAAAACAATTTTGTGAGTAATCTGTAAGTGAAACTGAAATTAGGCCAGTCTGTTTGGTAATTATATTGTTTTCAGTAAATTTGTTTTCTTGAGGTGGCATGGATGGGTTGCCTCTGAATTGTGCTTCTGCTGTCAGTCTTGGAAACGTAAAGAAAACATTGGGAAACTTTCGGAATTATCCGACACTACCCACTTCTTCCTTTCTTTGACTCCGCTGTGGCAGGTTTTGGGCCATCACTACACTACGCACAGTCGTAGCTTCTTTTCAATAGCGATGACTCAGTTTAGCCTTCGCTACTTTTCTCTCCTCTATGGTTCCCTTACCACACGTTTGCAGTTTTCTTTTCTCTCTCTCGTTCTTTTACACACCCCCCCCCCAACAAATTGTGGCTGAGTATTCCTTTTCCATCTGTGTGGTCTGAAGGCTTGTGTTGTGGCTATAGCATAGGCTTCTACATTGTTCAGGACAGGTTGGACAGAATGAGTCGAGTGAAGGAGGAGTTGGAGGGAGGACTGGAGGAGTTTTCCTTGAGAATGTTTGTTTTCCTGTTTCCAATTTGGTCAGCCAGAGGGCCTGTTCTGTCAGAGCTCCCATTCACAGAGCCTGCTGTGAGGATGCCTGACTACACCGTACACAACCATTCGCTCTCTCTGGATGTTTATTGCGGTCTCTGTATTACATTTATCACAATGGTATTTCTGCTTATCCAAAATTGTCCTCTGTTGCCGCTCCTATGGTAAAGCCAATGGTAGGCCACAGCGCTTTTCTTTTGTAGTTACAAGTTCTGGCAGTGATGTGTATAGAATTACTGTATGCATGCATTTGTATGATAAATGAATAGCATGTTTCCACTTAAAAGTGCTGGTAAGAAGATGTATGTGTGTGTCAAGAACGTTAAGTTTAATCTTTGTCTGTGTATGTGTGTTTGAAGCCAGGTTTTGCAGTGTCTGGGCAGAGCAGTGTGATGTGGCCCCTAGTCTCACCCAGGATAATCTGTGAGTGCCTCTGAAGAAAAGACAAAGGAAGTACGACAATTTTTTGTGAGCAACAAATGTGGAGACAGAGTGGTGCCATTTGACTCTGTTTGTGTTGATGGGAACGATGGAATAAATGGGAAGTCAGCATATGACATGGAATAAAGGATACCTCAGAGGCAGGGCAGAGGATTTGGATGTTCTACTAGTGCTGATATCTGCCTCCCTGTGGAACTGGTGCTGATAATGCTCTAACCCAATGTTCAGCAGAGGTATGACACACCGTTACATACTAGGAAAGTACGGTACTTTTACACTGTCTGCGTATGCATGTGTCAAAGACTGAACAGTGGTTTGCCGTAAGCAGTTAAGTGCTGTAATTCCCAAGAGTGTGGCGCTAAAAGGTATCAGTAGTTTTACTTGATGTAGCGCTCATGTTATTGACATGAAAGTCTGTACATAAGCTTTGCCTAGATTTTTTAATACTCGAACTAGTTATCTTTAAGGTTGTTGGGAAATGTTTGTAATGTTACTAATGTTGTTAATGTTTGTTACTTCCAGTGGTGTTTACTGCATGTAACTGTTCGTCGAGTTCTATTTCTTGACTGTCAGTATTTTTCTAACACAGATTTTCCGCTCTATACTGTGAACATGCTACATATAAAACGATACACATGTAGACTGGATATACTTTGGCATTTACTATATCCAGTGACAACCCTAAGAAATATATGTACACCATTATTGTTGCCAGATTTGCAGTGCAGTAGCACAACTGCTGGGTCATACTGATTTTTTTCATAGCACACATTTTTCAGATGGTTTCCTGAATTTCATTATTTATTATAGTAATTATATATATACACAGCTGCTTTACAGAGAAGATTTACACCTTCTGCTTTTGTATCTCCCTTAAAGCTTAATGTAGGGTGTTGTCAATTAAAACTAGTGATATACATAAAAGTGAAGCGCTATTGCTAAATGACTCCAGCCATCCACAGGCTTTTGAACATGTATCAGAAATTTGACCATTAACGCAAAAATCTTAAAAGCTAATCACCAAATTCAAGTTCTAAAAACAACCAAGTATTATGTGGTCTGAGCCCTCAACCATATATTTTTTTGTAAATAATGAAGGTATTGTAAATCTGTCCTGTGAGGATGTGCATATTAAATACCCTGTAACATCCATGGATTATAACCGCCTCACATTAACTCTGCAGAAAGAAAGGCATTTCTGATGTGCCATGCGATTTCAGTAGATTAGTATAATGTTAAACATGTGCTACTTTTTCCAGACCGAATTTTGGAGAAAAATCTGTCTGTGCTGTCACACTTGTAATTATTTCTGTTCGTGACTGGGAACTATGCTTTAACGGCATGCTTTTGTTAAACCTTTTTAAAGCTGTGCAAGGATTCAGAAAGGAGATGTTAAGATTAACCTCCATGGATCCCTTTCACACAAAGTCCTCCAAAGTCTCCAAGGTCATAGGTCTCCTGACATCTCTAGCTGCTAAGATGAGGGCCTAGAGGCCCCTGGTATGTTCAGTTGAATGGCTTTGTAATTTTTCCAATTGCCAAGTAGATAATCTGTGATATTTTACATTTTATACAACAGTTTTGTTTTAGGATTTAATAGATTTTCATGCACTTGTTGGAGGAATTACTATAAAAATAATTGTTTTGGCTGCATGACATTCTTATTTCTCTTAGACTGACATTGCTAGTACTGTTAGTGGTTGGGAGTTAGGTTTGAAAAGTTAGTCTCTTTTCCTTTTATTTCAGTTCTGGCTGTACTTGTTCAATAAATTTACCGGAATCTTTAGTTGTGGGAAACAGGAAACAGGAGGTGCCATAATATGTGTTATGACAAGACTGTCAAGTAGGGTACACTCTATTCTGCAGTACAATGTGGAACTTCTGAAAATTAAACCTGAATACCCAGTTTACTGGGTTTGGATTGACTGTTACAAAATGCATGTTAACTATGCTCATCATAATTATTACCCGTCTCCCATTATGTAATCATAATTTTCACTCATCGTAATTCTTTGAGATTGCTGTGATAAATCATCAGCTTTCGTGCACTTTTATTATTATAATAATACATAGGCATTATAAATTATCAGTAACTTAATCAAGATAATGACATTTCTGTATCATTATATTTAATCACTATGTATAGTAGCTGCCTTAGAAATGAAAACTACCGTTGTGGACACTGCTTTATTTGCTGCAGTTTCAACATAATTTTTTTTTTATTGTGTAATTACTTGCCTATAATGATTTTAAACGTAATAATATTATATGTAATAATACGATTTTAAATGTATAGATATATAATGCTTTTTATGTAATGACATATCTACATGTTTATGTGGATTTCTGTTCTTCATATAGTATATTTCTAATAGTACATTTAATTATTGTATAATGAGTGTCAAAAGGTTAACGTAACAGGTTATTGTCAGCATAAGTTTAGTAAATGTAGCAGGCCTAAGCTCTGTGTATTCTAAGATGGGCATGTTCAGACTACACCCTGCCATATGTATTGTGAATCGTATTCATTGGTTTTATAGCACCAATTAAATGGGCTGCTTAAGATTTGAAGGTCTTTTGTGGAGTTGCGTGTAGATTGTTTTTTACACTTCCCTTATGCGTTGAAGGAAAGTAAAGGATTTCCCAGTGGGCAAGTGGTATACAACCTATTGATAATATTTGGCAAGGTTAATAAATCTGACAGTTTTTACATATTCCAACTTTTAATCGGCTGCTGGTACGTTTGTTTTCTAAAACACAGTTACCAGGCCATTTCAGGCTACGTTTTTGAGCAGCTTGTCATGCTGGGCAGTTAAACACATGCAATAGCAAGTACGCAGTACATCAGACATAGTAGTTGAATGTGTAGAAAATTACTTAACTAATACATTTAGCTCTATTATTTCTAACACAGTAGCTAAGAAATAGTACAATCCTCTGTTATTTCATTTTTAGTGCCCAAACTTATGACCTACCTGGCTTATAGACTTGGTGTTAATTGTGAGCATGCTTAATGAAATTTGAGAGAAAGTAAATATGTTATCTGAGTTGCAGAATAGCTACAATGAGGACTAATGTTGTATATTGGGTGAAGGGAGAGCATCAGTCAGCATATTACAGACAACTTTCTCACACAACTCAAATCAACCATCCAGATAAAAGAATTAGATTTTGATAAAGTGAAAAAAAATCAATACTTGTCATGTTATGTTGTTAAATGCAGGCCTATTACCAGTAACATATAGTTGTGACAAGATGCTCCTGAAGACAAGCTATAGGAAAGGGGGCAGCACTCAGCGGAGCTGCAAAAACAAAACATTGCACTGTGATCCTGAAGAAACAAAGTTTCTAAAAACCACATGCTTGCTAGTTGTATATTTTAAAAAGCAAAGTGCATTAATGAATGTCTTCGTTACTGTCTAAAATCGATCAAGAACTGGTTTCTTTTCCCCTAACTTACTTTTCTCCACTTCCAAAGAGTAGTTTTGACAAAGCACACCCAACCACATTCTTCACATGTTCAGTGATTTCCGTACAACATGAACTGCAATTCTGGTTCAAGACTCAGAACCCACACTGCACCCACTGTACTGTGTAACTGGCAATTTGGTGTCAACTTTTGGTTTTCTAAAAAGATGTGGATTGTGTTGGTTGTTGCAAAAGCTTTCATTTGAATAGCACAGTGAACAAGCAATTACCTTGATTAAACAGTCACTGGTTAGGACATTTGCATTTTCTTTTTTACCCTGTTGTTAGAGACGCATCGTTGTAAGCCATTTGAGCAAACTGGGAGGTGCTTGATATATCCAGTCCATGTCTGGCAAGCACAGATCTCCCCCATTTGTTTAGCCAAAGTCCCAGAGGCTTGTCTCAAACACTAGCCCCCTTCTCCCGAGGCTATCAGATGTTTTCTCATGCTTGGAGGGCAATTCACAAATGTAGGTGTTGTTACAACATGGATGAGACAACAAACATTGTGTCAAACAACAGTTCACCTTGGTGTAAGGATTGCATTGCTCCGCTGATCAAAAGGATCATGTAGAAAGGCTTGATTTAGTCCACTAAAAGGTTTTTTAGGTTGTAGTTTTAATTGCAGATTCTTAACTGTGCAGTGACAGAATATACGTTTAGATGCAAATTGTAATATATAATTTTAGGATTTGAGTTTTGTGATTGCAAATATGCTAGATGAGTGTGGGTGTCTGTCAGCGGTTCAGTTTGTCTCTGAGTTTCTTTTCTTACAAAGAATGAAACATTTTAATAAGGAAAAGAGCAGCTAGTTCTCTAAATATTTTGACTTGTTATTGCTAAGCTTCCACAGACATGAGGCTAGCCATCTTTGGGCTTTTGCTTCCTCTCATAGCTATCAGATAGGCATCAGCCTAGAGGACAGGAAGCTCAGAGATGCTCAACTTTGTAAAATGCTACAGCAGAGGGCTGAATAGGACTATCCCTGTCTCCTGGTCTGAACTCTGCAGGCTGCACTTTGTCTCTGTCAGAAAGAGATGTAGAACAAGAAGCATGGCGGCCCTCCCTCCCCTTCTCTCCTCACCGAAGAGTTATGGGCTGTGGACCTGAGCTCAGAGCTGGTTCCCTGGCCATGGTGCTCACCCCAGTCAGCACCTATTATGGTCAACGGGCCCAGGAACATGTCAGGTCCTGCTGCCTATTTGATTCACCACTCGCCTCAGATTCCCTGTCGCGGTTCCCGGCCTTTTCTTCGTTGTGTCCCTAACTTCTAGATAGGAGATAAAATATCCATAAACAGCACTTGAAAGAGAATGTAAATGTTTATAGACTTCCTGCAAGACTTATCTGATATTGTTCTTACTTGTACGTCAAGGCTTGTTGATTTCGAGGCAGATAGGACTGGCCAGAATCTGAGCCAAATGGTTTTAAGTGCTGCTGATTTTAAGTGGACAGTTGGATGGTGAAGGAGTAAGCTGGAGACACCAGGCTGGAAAGAATGCATAGACAATACAAGACTGATTCCTTTAGGCTCCTCACTATGGCTGCCAATGATCAGTAAAATGTCACAAATATGGCTACCATAAAAACTACTGGTTTTATGATTTGTACAAGAGGATACATTGTGCTTATCGTCTTACCTTTTTATCCTTTCATTACTTTCATTAGAGTAATTTCTGCATAAAACTTCATAAAGCTTTTCTATACATTTGCTTACAACGTGTCAATCTTAACTGTTTGACTTTGGTGTCCTTCAAACGGCCTACTCTGTGGCCTTTTGTGATGTGGAGACTTTCCATGGACATAGTGATTATTGTAGCTATTTAATTCTACACCTAACCTTAACTCTAGTAGCCTAAAGCAAATCTTGTGACTTTTTTTTTTCAAAAGAAAATTGCAATTGCAAAAAACATAGCAAGTTTCCTGCAAGACATTTGGTCCCCACATTGTTAACATGCCCATACATGCACGCACACATGCAGTTTAAATGACTTGGGTAATAATCAGAATTTAACTTTGCACCAGACAATATTCTAGCAAAAATGATCATTTTTAAACTTTGGTAAACCTGTAAATAATGGCTGTTAGGCAGGTGCTGCATTTAATTCCGTGGTTGCCTGATCCCACAAATTGAAAATAAATAAATGGTCTAAGGAAACTATTACAAAGATAGGGAAGTCTCTAAGAATAAAAGCAGGCCTGTCAACCCTACTGCTCTCTCCTGTTATGTTGCATGCATGCACAGACTAAGAAAAACACTAGAAAGGGAGTTTGGGAACGATCTGTCCAGCTTACCTGAGATGAGTTAATGACTTGGGTTGTTCCAGGATAAGCAAGACACTCATGCATGCTTTGTTATTACTGCATTTTACGTTGTAGAGCTTTGGGTGTGGCTGTTTTATCAAACATTCTAGGATGACTAATCACTTCTAGGACTACAAGGCATATGAAAGGGAAATCTCTATACAAAGCAAATACTGGAATCTTGTAAAACCAGTGCTAAGCTCTTTATTCTCAGATATGCTGCACTCCTCTTAATGCTAAACGTTAGCCATTGAAAACTGGTATGTGTGTTGTGGACATGTTGGAAGCAAGATGGTTGTTACAAACTGTTATAGGGATATTAGCTAGGTATGCTGAATGTTTATCACGCCTGTGTCCGAAAACCACGAGTCATCTCTGTATCCCTGTGTCTGTCAGTAGATATATAGTGTATTTCCAAGGTCTTTTAACCGAGTTACAGTTAAAATCACAGCAAGGTTTAAGGAACTCAAGTGTTTGTTGAGATGCAACCCACATCTCTGTGATGCTGTGCAGACATTTTGCCTAAGGTGCTGATTGGGTGGGGACATATCTAGTTTCCTTGACTACTGTGTTTCTACATTTGAGATCTAATCTCAACGGAAAAAAAAACACTGAAAACACGTAAGGTGAATCAGTAACTTGATCAGTATAATCAGAAATTACCTCACACTGACGCAAAGTCTCATCGCTTCTCACACACACACACACATCCACACACCCATACACCCATTCACCTGTGTTTCCCTTCAATTTTGCTGTGCTGGGAGAAATGGTGAAGAACACTTCTTAAAAATTGTTTTCCTGCTGGGATGGAGCTTTTTACCATCACTCTATTGCCATGCATTGTGCTTCGAATTGCATTATGACAGGGATTGCAACATTCCCATGTGCTTCTGCGTAGTCAGCTCTCAGGAGGGAACGAAAAGTTTGCACTTCTTTTTAAACAACATGTAGTTAAGTTATCAATTATTTAATTTTGAGACCAAAGAGGAAGTGGCCTGGTAAAATATCAGAATCATGAACTTTTCACTACTAAGATAATGACCAACTGCTAATGGGATATTTATTTTTTTTCCCCTCTTTTTTAACTGGGCATACATATTATTTGCTTTGCTTTGCTTGTTTGTCTTTGATTATCTAGCTATCTGGAGTCGGAGTAAGATGTCAGTGTCTCCTTTAGAGAAACACTCTGTCGCAATGCTTTGTGACTTTTACTCAGAGGGGAAATGCATCTGAGTCTGTGGTTTGATGTCAGTTTCACACTGTAGCTGCAGAGGCTCACTTTGAATTGTACCAAAATCTTTGCACCACAGCAGTGGAATCAGTGTGATTTGGATCTTTTGTTGACAAATGCCTACATTTGAACATTTCCCCCCTTTTGCCTACAGGCTGTTATCTTTGGAGGCTTGTTGAAGTGACGGCACACTGTTCGTAATTAGCCATTTCCTCCTGGCTTGGACAGGGGAAGAGGCGGCAGCTCATAAAACCCCTCTTACCATTTCACTCGCTAGATTGAATGAAGGAACAGAGAGATATGGTCCTAGGTTCAAGGCCAGTTAAAAAATGTCTGCAAGTCCTTCACAGAAAAATTCATAGCTCCAGTAAAGTTCAGTGGGAAAATGGAAGTACCTAAGCAGAAGTGCTTTCCCATCAACAGCATAGGCCAACGTATTAAGCAACGTGCTGTTGCATCAATCTTTTCCTGTTGCTAAATTCTGGTGTTTTTAGGTAGATGCTGCATCTCCCTTTTTTAAATATCTAATGGAATAATATAGGATTATTGGGAATTGTTATAAGGAATACCCTTGTAAATTTTACACCCAAATTAGAGGTACTAAAAGAATTAGTCAAAGCATAAAATATGTCTTGTTTTTTTTTTTTTTTTTTTTTTTTTTTATATGAATATAACTTTTTAACAGAAAATCTCTGCCCATATGTCTTGGGTTTTCTGTATTTCCTTTGATCCTTTTTACGGGTTACCCTTTTCTTTCTTTACACCCCCTTACACTCTGCATGGCATTAGTGGAAGTCTGTTATCTGCTGTTCTCTCGACAGCGCGTGATCCCTAGCCCAGACTGGCAGCTCCAGCCCTGTGATCACAGGAAGTGTAAGAGAACCAGTTGTTCCGTGTTGTCTCCGGTTGCAGGGTGCGCTGATTGAGTGCATGGAGGCCCCAATACCTCCCCCCAACCCCACTCACCTCATTCCCCAAGTGAAAGGCAGTTGGGTGACTAGCAGCACAGGGAAAGAGGTATAAAGGGTCGACTGAAGAGTGGCCCTTAAAATGACTGGCCTTTTAGTTTTTGCGATTTTTACTACCCAGTTCATGACAGACTTGAACTGAATGAATTAGGCAGGTAGTTGTGAAGGAGCACATGAACGAGGTGACTGCGGTATCGTTCCTCTGACATCATGTGCCATATGAAAGAGTAGCATTGTTGCTGGCCTGTGTAAACTAGCGAGGAAACTTTCTCCCCTGAATGCGAAGTCATTTTGAAGTGAAGCTTTGTGAGACTTCTTGGTTGCGCCAGTGAAGTCATACAGTTGCTAAATGGAGATAAAGTGCTGTGGAAATCAGTGATATTTCCCCTTATCTGTATTCACATCATTGTGTTGTGGTTTATATATTCTAATGCTGGACTTTTGAAACAGTAGAGTGCAATACCAGAGTCATTTCTTCACAGGGACAGTGTGGTCTGTTATGCGATGGAGAGATATGTGTAATATGTGTGTGGTTTGTTTGTTTATTTGAATTTATTTAACACTGCTGTCAGCATCAATTGACATTTTACTGACAGGCCCAAGGTTACATTTATACAGAAGGTTTACATAGAGACTTGTTATATATTTAGCAATTTTGCATAATCAGTGTCTTTGGGCTGTGGGAAGAAACCAGAGTACCTGAAGTACCTAGACGCAGAATTGTTTGAGGAACTGAAAAATTACCTAAAGCAATCAAATTGATTATTATTTTACTCAATACTGTGTATGAACAAATATAGCAAAAGTGTTCATAACAATTAAATGCATTAATTGCACTTGATCATTTTAAATAAAAGGAACATAAGAATTCTATTGCCATATCTGGCTTAAAATGTCTCATACTTTTTATTTACTGAGTGATAATTTTTAAATGTCATTATTTATAAACGTATTTAGATATGTATATTGCACTGCATATTAAAAAAAAAAATGTTAATATGCATTTTCAAATACATAATATTAAAAGCATAGAATAAACCTGCTGCCTTATATGCATTTCCTATTATAGTGTTCCCTCGTTTATCACAGGGGTTACATTCCAGGACCACTCGCGATAAACAAAAATCTGCGAAGTAGGGACATTATATTTATTTAACTATTTATACATGATTTTAGCCGTAGAACTTGCAGAATGTTTGGGTGGCATCGTAGGGCTTGAATGAATTCAGTCTATAATGAAACTTTC
>JAVSBV010000086.1:5426422-5472512 GCA_033117975.1 Parotocinclus spilosoma | reverse complement strand
TATACCCAATCATGTTGTCAATTGACCTAATTAGTGTTAATTGGTCTTCCAGCTGTTCGTTATATGCTCAATTTCCTATTTCCAGCCACTTATTGCTACTTGTCCCAACTTTTTGGGGATTTTTTTGACACTGTGAAATTTTGAAGCAACATATTTTTCCTTTGAAATGTTACATTTACTCAGATTAAACTTTTGCTCTGTCATTTATGTTCTATTACGAATTTTATTATTGACATTTTCTATCTCCACATCATTGCATGCAGTTTTTATTCACAATTTGTTTAGTGTCCCAACTTTTTTGGAATCCGCTTTGTAGTCTCGTGTAGCCGATTCTGTGCCGGTCAAGTTTAGACAACACTTGTGCGCTTGTAATGGTGATAGTGGTACAAACACAGCCACACACACAAACAGCACAGTTCTAACAGCACAAACTAATGCAGATTTTATGTGTAAGGAGCTTTAAACTTAAACAGTTAATGTTCGGCCACATGCGTTTGTTTCCTGTTTTCAGTGTTTAGTGCTCAGCTCTATAGTCTGTTTATTTTTGGATCTGTTTCTGTGATCTGCTTTATATACATGTCTCTTTATGAGTTATTAAAGGTCTGTTCTGTTGAGAGACAAGTCGTCACTGATTGACAAGTCTGGGTTGAATATCACGTGGCTGATTGTGTCATGCTAGCAGTACAGTTTTATGGTGGAGGGATAATGCTGTGGGCTTGTTTTTCAAGTGTTGACCTAGGTCCCTTAGCTCTAGTGAATAGAAATCTTAATGCTTCAGCATACCAAGACATTTGGACAATTAAATGCTTCCAGCATTGTGAAAACAATTTGGGGAAGGATTGTTTCCCTTCCAGAGTGACTGCACACCAGCACCCAAAGTAAGGTCTGTAAAGACATGGCTGAGTGAGCCTGATTCTGAAGAATGACTGGTCAACACAAAGCCCTGACCTCAACCCCACTGAACATCTTTAGGATAAGCTAAAATGGAGATTAGGAGAAGATGTTTGACTTCACAAATGCTCTTCTTCATAAACGTGCAAAAATTTCCACAGACACTCTATATTGTAAAAATCTAAATTCAAACGCAATCATTTTGGTCCTAATAACCAGCTTGTCCGATTAAACAACATGCCCTATGTTACAAAACGAGACTTGCTATGTAACATATTAAATGTTTATTAAACCTTAATTGTACGATTTACACGTATAGCGAATGTACAAACAAGATCTACTGTTGCTCACAAACTTTATTCTTTGAAAAATAAATTTGCAAACAGGTTTTTCGAAACAATCTACAACACAATGTGTAGGTACTCAGCATGCGACGCATAATACTGTAAAAAAACAAGTTCTTACTAAATTCCAGTCAACGTTTGAAGAACTTATCCAGTGTGATCTGTCGTGTTCTCTTGACGGACTGCACTTGAACAAAAACAAGGAAGTGGTGGGCGTGTTTACCTTCCACTGGTTTTGCTTTTGTCAACACAACTTTTCGGATTTCCTGACCTTTGATTAAAGCATAAATTCTCCCTGGGATCCAAAAAAACCTCCCATAAATCGCTAATCTGCTTTTGCAGTCGCTAAGTGGTGACATGTGACTTCTTTTTTGTAGTAAATGGAAATGTTAGGCAAAGACCTGTAGGTGGCAGTAGAGGGCTGGGGAAAAACTCTGAAGTTTTCGGGTAGTGATGCCAGAGAGGAAGAGTTGTTCTGTATGTGTACTGTGACTGTGTGGAAGTTGTTGTAGGTTCACTAAAAGTAAATTTATACTTGCGGTCGGCTCTTTCTTTGGTAACCATGGATATTACATATTTCTTATTTGCTCTTACGTTCTTTGGTCCAAATAGGCGAATAACATTACACTTTACACAAGGATTTGTTTTGGTACTTTAGGATTTGGTCCTAATAAGTGGCTGGTCCTATTAACCGGATTCGACTGTATTATTAATATCTATTTAGAACTGGATGTCATAAAAGCTCCAGTCGGAGTAATGTGTGTAGCTGCCCCAATACTTGGTTATTATACTTTGTGTTATTGGAACAAATACAATTAAATGTAAATGTCTGTTAATGTCAATCTTTCTGCTTTCATTTCGGTCAAGTTAATTTTTTTTGCGTAGCTGTTACGTACATTTTGATTATGTAATGGCTTTGCTTTTAAATAGTTACAAAGTGTCACAGGAACTAGGTTATTTCAAGTAAGAGGTTTAGGAGAGAGATTTGTTTGATGACTGGGGAAAAGAGTGCCTCTGTGCAGGCAAACCCCTGCAGTGATAAACAACGCCAGATGTCACCATGCTGCACAGACATACGCATGTTCCACTTCTGTTTCCACCTGTTTATAAAGTATTAGCTCGTGTTTTCTGCTTGTCTTCCTTCTTCCACTTTCCTCGTTTAAAGACACTTGCACAAGCACTTTGCCAGAGACTGCATTTTACATGGTACCTTTTATGATCCGTCTTGTCTCAAAGACCGCACACAATTTTAAGTATCTAGAGCTCCTGATCTGAAGACTGTAATGCATGTTATTATGGAGTCTCTATGAACACCTTCATTCATGTCATATTCAGGCTCTGAAACAATCTGATCCAGTAAAATATTAATCAACTGGTCCCCCTGCTGTATTCAAGGAGGTGAGCCAGTGAGCTTCTGAACTTTTGATATAATCAGACCAGCAGCAGTCTGTGCAAGAATCGTACGAGTTTTTATCTCCTCATTTGAATATGTATCTACTATAGAATAGATTTTGCGCAATTTACCAGTAAGAGCAGAGTGTGAAGGTTCAATTAGCAGGGTAAGCTTTAAAATTTTGCAATGCACACAACATTATGGGTGACATACAAGAGTTCAAAAGAGGACAAGTTGTTGGTGCACGTCTTGCTGGCGCATCTGTGACCAAAACAGCAAGTCTGATGTATCAAGAGCCACGGTATCCAGGGTAATGTCAGCATACCACCAAGAACGACCAACCACATCCAACAGGGTTAACTGTGGATTCAAGAGGAATTTGTCTGAAAGGGATGTTCTGGTGCTAATCTGGATTGTATCCAAAAAACATAAAACCACGGCTGCCCAAATCATGGAAGAATTAAATGTGCACCTCAACTCTCCTGTTTCCACCAGAACTGTTCGTCGAGATCCACAGGGTCAATAAACACGGCCGGGCTGCTATAGCCTTTGTCTAAAACCAGGTGTTTCAGTTTTATTGTCTAACCCCTATATATATATATAAAAAGAATTATACAGCCACTATACCATTGCTACTTTAGCACAGTACAGTGTAAACCAATATTCAGTATACCTAACCAAGGAAAAGCTCTACGAATCTAAAACATGCATTTATTTGTTTTTAAATATAATTTTAGAATGAACTTATCCACACACACTTGCATTTAATTTCTTAAGGATACCAAGTGTACACTACAAACCACTTACCGTGCCCATGGGTCCTTCAAGCCCCTGCGAGCAAGTCGCTGTTGGGTCATCTCCAGTGGAGTCCCTTCCCACTTCCAGGTTTTGTAGTCTGGCATAGCCAGCTTACTGTGCCCATGATCCCCGCCCATAACTGTTTGTAACCATGAAAAATGCAGCACAACATCAACAATACACAATATACAATACGGCTAACTAACACGTCATTTATGCGATTTAAGTGAACTACATTTTAGGTTGCTGACTTGCATGCACAACGCATAACTGGTGTTTGGTTTGACTGAGACGGAAAAGTATTTACATCACAACTTAGTTAAAACCTAAACTTTCAGCCAAATCACTCTGAAATCACTCCAAAAAGGTATTTAGGGTAAAGGTTTCTGGTATGTTACACTCTAAAATTTATATGATCAATCAAATCATGTGTCAAGTGAGTGTTTATGAGTGTAACATACCAGAGACAGGCAGCGTTAAAACCTTTTTATTTCTACCTACACTCTCCTACCAGTAAGTAACCATTTTAACCAAATTTTATTCAGTGATTAAGATAAGAAGATTCAGATAAGGTCAAGTAACAAGAGGAGCATGCCATGAGGGCCCAGAGTGCAGGCCCATAGAGTTCAGGGCCTGAGGAAAATAGAAGCTTAAAAAAATCCCTATACATTGTATTTAAGGAACCACACTCATCCCCAGTTCAATGTCAAACACAGGTGATGGGAATCCCCTTTATTTTCAGTTCTAAAAACTTATGAAAAGCACCACCTGTGTAAAAAAAGCCCTAATATTTCCAGAGGATTTCTTGGAAGATTCTGGTTTATCTTAAGGTCCCTCCTTTGGAGTCTCCTTTTCCTTACCAGGGTCACCTCTGGATGATTAACTTTTTTTTAACCATTTATGGTTTAAAACACTGGAAAATAAATACAGATTTTCTTTCTGGAAATGTCTCACTTGTTTTTTCTCCTTCATTACTCACATTACAGGGATCTATAGGATGAGTGTTTTGCTCGCATTTGTACCTTCTTGTTACAGAAATGCGACAGGAATATTTATTTAGTAGCACTAAAGCGAGATGATTGGCACCACCGCTGAGTGCACCTCCACTTTTACTCTGTGTTCGGGTCTGTCTCAATACCTAATGAGTGTCTTTGAAACCTACTTCCTATGTAAAGTCCTCTACATTTCTTTTAAACTGACAATGGAACCCTCAGACTGGATAATGAGACGTTTACTGAGTTACCCGTCACGTCACTGACTCTCTCTGCACACAGTCAGCATACATTTTACTTCAGCATGAACGCTAGAAAAGTCTGTGTATATACAGTGTTCCCTCGTTTATCCCTCGATAAACGAAAATCCGCGAAGTAGGGACGCTATATTTATTTAAGTATTTCTACACTATTTTAGCCGAAGAACTTGCAGAATGTTTGGGTGGCATCGTAGGGCTTGAATGAATTCAGTCTATAATGAAACTTTCACAAACAGCGAACACGTAATCGAACGTTCTCTTTACTTAACATGTCATTTATCACTCGTATTATGCATGCTTCATCCGTACAGAGCTTACAGCAAGTTATATCCTACACATTGAGTAGACACAACAGCTATTTACTGTAAATCGTAATATTTTATGATTTATAACATTCATATATTGTTAGAATTAATGTTTATACATTTTTATAAATTGAGATTTCTTTATTGTAAAAGTTCTGCAAAAACCGGCGAAACAGCAAAAATCTGCGATATCTTTTTTTCCGTTCATATTTTTTGAAAACCCGCGATGCACCGAGACCGCGAAAGGTGAAGCGCAAAGTGGTGAGGGAACACTGCACTATTTGTGTTGCTGGTGTAATACAGTATTATGCACCAAGATTATGTTACTGATTGCATTAAGTTTTTAGATCCAGTGGTCTCTAGTCTTCTTATTTAAAGTGTTAATCATGTTGGGCATGCTGTCTGTTTCAGTACAGACACATTATGGTCTTGATAAAAAATAGATATATATTATATATATAGATATCTGGTCTTTACTTTAAAATCATTACTGATATTGTAAACTGACAGACTTCTGCACAGATCTATATACAGTGGAGTATGCCATTTATTTCTCTCAGATGTTTTACATGTAGCACTAACAAGTCCTATAACTGTCTTATAATTGTTACTGAACTTTTGGTAAATTTGTTTATCTCTGTGAGTACTTATTCATTTCTTATAACAAATTATTTAGTTTTGCCTCTGACTTTTTGTCTGAGTGACTATAAAAATATTCACAGTGCTCTGTTTAGTTGGTCAGTTAGACACATGTAAGCTTCATTTGAGTTTAATTTATGAATCAATAAAAAATCAAATTTAAGCTAATTAAATTAAGTAATAAGTAAAACTCACCTTCTTTTAAGTTTAATGAGAAAATCATAATCGCTTTTAGAGTATTATTGCTTGATATACAACTATACACATTATGCATGCTCTGTTTTCAGTAAAAAACTCTCCAAGTTGTATATGTTTAAAATGTAACCATTTGTGTTTAATATACAGCAATTAGCCAAACCACCGTAACAAACTTTAGGTAGGTGTTAGGCATCAATTTGTTGGACAAATCAATTAATCACCAATGCTGACCATTTGTTAAAATATACCCCGACTCAGCCGACTGGTACCAGCAGTTTGTACAAAGATAAAGTCGTTGTACCTTTTTCACACCCAACACATCTGCTTATCATATAATATACACTGAGTGGCCTGTTTTAGGTACACCTTGTTAGTAGTCGGTTGGGTCCTGTTTGCATTCAGACCTGCCTTAATTCCTAGTGACATAGACTGAACAAGATGCTGGAAACATTCCTCAAAGGTTTTGGTCCATAATGACCTCATGGCATCACTCAGTCCCTCAGATTTGTCAACTGAACATCTGTAGGTACTTTTTGCACCTAACAGTTATATGGACTAATTTGGGAGGAACTATCCTCTGGTGAGCTTCATAAACATTTACTTATATTTTATTTTAAACTTTTTTTTTTAAACCTGTGCAGATTTCATGAAAATCCTGTTGTACCTCCTCCGTCATATTTTGACATCAGTTAAGCCATCATTGTCTGTTCTGTGTCATTTGGCTCTGTTTGTCCCCAATTTTTTCAACAAAACGGGCAAAATCAGTTGTTTATATGGCTAAGGGTATGCAAGTATATTTAAACATTGCAGTTTAGCTCAGTACAGGTGCTTGCATCAGAACCAAACACTATACACAAACATTACCGCATCTGGACCAATTACTGCAAACTCCAACTGGCAGTAGAGGTCATTTGGAACTAGTTTGAGATGCTTTGTAATATGGCCTGTAGACAATGAGTACACTCTGGTCATAAAGGGATGGACATAGTCATCAACAACACTCTTGGCTGTGGCATCTAAATGATGCTCAGTTGGTATTAAGAGGCCCAGATTGTGCCGCTTGCTGGATATTTTATTTTACAGCCTATTCTTTGTAAACCCTAGAGATGACCCATGAGTGGATGCATGCGTGTGTGTTTGTGTGTGTGCAATGTGCAATTCAAGTACCGTCTGCATACTTTGATGGTAAATATTGCATGGTTATCTGTGTCATAACACATCTTAGATTAATCGTTACACCAAATAACCCCTGCATTTTCAAAATATGTGAATGCTCCATGACAGACTGCACACTGCTATTTTAAATAATATATCGCCATTGTGTGGATTATTGTTTCAATATTTATTTTAAGTAATATGCAATATATGGAATGCTAGATGCTTGTTGTAAAGACAAGGTAAACGTTTGCCGAATAACACTAGTGAGATATTGAATGACCAGATTATGTGAATGCAAGCATCGATTTTGGCCATGTCTACTCCGCTGGGAATTATCAACCAATTGCTTTCATCACGATTTGTCATAATGAATTCCAGAGTGCAGACAAAGTGTTACAAATGTAATTTTTGACAGGGGTTAGGGTTAGGGAGCACTAGTTACTGTGTCTGATCTTGCTTTAGGGTTTGGAAGGAGTTGGGGGGGCCTTGTTTTACCCATGCTACTGAAGGCACCGTTTTTAGCATGCTGTCTCTGATCTGCATGTGAACTTATGAATAAACATGACTTGACTTGCTTGTGTTTTGGGTGAGAGAGAGGGCTGTTTCTTCTTTGCATTGAGCTTAATGACATGTAGCAAACAAGAACTCAAAGAGAAGGAGTTAGTCACAGCACGTTCGTATTGAAACTGGGTACCTCTTCCTTCTCGCTCAAGGATAATTCAAAACAGGTGTGAAGAATTGGGGGAAAATTTAGTAAATTCAATTTAATTAGATTTATCGATAAATTAGTTTTGACACTCCAACCATGTTTCTCCATACACTGCTACTGTCTCAATCTTTTGTTTGTATGGTTTTACCCTTTTCTAAGCAGGATAAAATTTTGTTTAATTTAAAGCAATGGATCTTCCTGGGTCACAGACTTAGATTATTAGACTGTTTGGTCTTATCTGCTTGTGCCCAACCTAAGCATGTGCTTGGATGCCCATGTATGTGTTTGTAAGATACATTTAATGCTGGACATTCCAACACAGACTCACAAAAATGAAATCCCAATCGTGATCTGTTGTCTTTATCTCACTTAACTTCAAAGGGTGTGTGAGGCTTCAAATACTCTATAGAGGACGGTGCATGTAGACAGGTAGTCAATATGTCAAACTTCACAGCTATTGTTGTCTGCTAGAAGTGCAGACTTAAAAGTGTGACTTGACCCATATATTGTTTCACCTTACTTTTGTTTTTCACGCTATTACGTGATCAACATTACATGATGCAGATATCCGTTATTTTTATCCAGTTACCTTGATACATCATGTTTGACATTGATGAAACTATTAAGGTCTCACTTTTCAAGCTTAGTTAATACTTTGTCTATTAAAAACCAATTTAAGAAACCAAAAATAAACTTTTCATAGGTTGTCAGATGTGTAGGTAGCAATTGTCCATCAGACAGTACACAGGAGGTAAACGGCGTGCATTTGATTAAAACATGTTAAAAAACTAAATATTGGCACAACATCTTAACAATGGCAGACTAGGCCAGGGCAATCTAAAAATATATTCACCCCTGTGATGTTACACTGGTGGATTTATAAATTGTAACTAAATGTGCACATTCGCTTTGATTAAAAAACAAAAAGGTAAAACAGTGTGTAATTAGAATGATTTGTCTAGCACGTTTTCTTGTTGGTTTTGAATTTATAATTGATAGTGCGGGGCTTAAGGAAAGGAAGTCAAGGGTCAACGAAGTTGGGCTGCACTGCATGAAGATTAATTGGCTTTCCGTTGTGACACTCTGTTAGTCAGTAAAAATGTAATTATTGTTTTTGCTCATTGTGATGCATTTTCATGCTCTTGACATGTCTTGGTGAATTTTTTAATTTAATCTGATAAACAGTAATACAGACCACTTACAAATACAGGCTGAAGTCCATCTGTTCTGTGTACACTTTTTTTAAGTTCTCTTTACTCTGTCCTCTAATGGTGAAGACCCCCACAGGTCAGGTATTATTTGGGTGGGGGATCATTCTCAGCACTGCAGTGACTCTGATGTTGTGGTGGTGGTGTTAGTGTGTGCTGCACCGGATGAGACACAGCAGTGTGTTTAAACACCTCAGTGTCACTCCTGGCTTGAAAATAGTCCACTTACCAGAAATGTCCAACCACCACCATCCTGTAGGCAGCATCCTGTAAGCACTGATGAAGGATTGGAAGTTAGAAGTAACACAAACTGTGCAACAACAGATGAGCCATTGTCTCTGACTTTACATCTGCAAGGTGGAGAAATAATGTGAATGTCTCTAATTAAGGGGGCATTGAGTGAACTGTGTTTTACAACTTTGGCAGCACTGCTGTCTGATCCATTTTTTTTTACCAGAACAACACACACTAACACACCACCACCATATCATTGTCATTACTGTGCTGATAATGATCCACCTCCCAAATAATACCTGCTTTGTGGTGGTCCTGAGCATTAGAGAAAAGAGTAAAAGGGAATAATGAAACAATGTAGATTAATAAATGGACTATACTCTGTAATTGTAAAACTATAAATTTTCTTGCTTTGCACTTGTACTGTGCAATGATAATGAAGTTGAATGATGTAAAATTATTATATCTATCTTTCTCTATAAAGTAAATCAATATGGTCAGTGGAACTGATAAAATAGACAGATTGTAGAAATGAGGATCTATACCTAATAAAGTAATTGGCGAATGTATTTTACAGTAGCAATGACATTATTGATGGTATAATAATTTATTCTTATGTATAAATATATGCCTCTCACGTTCATTTAGGTATTCATCCTACGGCCAACTGTTTGGGCGTTTTTGTTTCAGGAAATAATGTAATGCGACTAATGTAACATGAAGCACCTGTCCAACCATCTAAAAGCATACATACTGCTCACAAAAAGGGGAATATTTCAATATGAAATGTCCCATAATTAAATTTCCCCTAATTTTTGTAAGTTTTGTGGCTCAGTTTCAGGAAAAATTTTATTTTCTGAACATGATTTGCAATTTCTTCTCTTGGTAATTTTTTTTTCCCCTCTTGGATTGAGATATGAATTTTTGGAACGTTTGGTGTTGTGCAGATTGGGGATTCAAAACGACTTCGTGGAGACTTTGGCAGTCTGGTCTCTTTTAAAGGCCTCAGAATTACAGTGTTGTGGTTACGTTATTCTTCTCTGTTCTTTGTCAATGGGGGGAAATTAGCGTAAACTCTTCTATAGGATCTGTGAACGCTGCATGATATGTTCTTCGCTGCATTCTCTCGCTCTCTCCCGGTCTCTCATGTTTGACCAAATGTCCATAAAGCAATAGAGAGGTCTGACATTTTTCTTGTACTTAAGTTTACAAAAACATTTTTTTAAGGGACCAAAAGATTTGCTGTAGGTCACTGAGGTTCAGATATGGGAGGGGCAGGTGGATGTGTAGCATAATGTTATGTCTAGTGAGAAAAAGGTAGAGTGAGAAAGAGCGGAGTGTTGTTTCCTTGCAGGCATGTCCAGTAAAATTCCTGGAAGCTATTTTTGTCTCTAAAGTGACTAGGTACCGTCTTCAGTGCTTGTTTACTTTATTGGCTATAGCACTCCATTTCTTTATTAGATTTCCCTCTCTCTTGGGGAGATGTTGCTCTTTTTGAAGCTGCCAAAGCCTAATTAGTAGAGACACTTTGTGGATATCTTGGTAGCAGTCTTCAGGAAGGCCTGTGCATAAATGACTCAGCAGCATTAGCAAATAGAATTACTTAAAGGGGAAGTTCCCACCATAACACAAAGATTCTGAGCATTTTAATACTGAACCCAAACATGGCATTGTCCATGCCAGGCACATTTGCCTTTTCCCCATATGTATGGTTTGGGTTTTTATCAGCCTAAATCGCAGTTTTTTGCCCTGGTTCAATTCTGAACTTGTACACTTCAGGTACTCCGGTTTTCTTCCACATTCCAAAGCCGTGTGTTTTAGGTTAATTGGGCACTCTAAATTGAACCAGAAGGTTGGGTTGTGTCTGATTAGTGTTGATGTAGCCTTAGACAGTTAGTTTGTTATTTTGCTGGTAAGGAAGAGCAGCAGAACTGCATGTAGAAGGTTAGTGTGGGTAATGCAGTCAGCTGTTCACTGAAGCGAAACTACATCAACATGCCGATCATTGACAAAATAATATAATATATAATTATTCAAAAAAATATTTACAAATAAATGTCTAACCATTTAATTTCCGTAATAACTATATATACTAATCAGAATGTGGATTATTTTCAATTCTTTAAATTGTTCCCTATGTTACATAAAGTTACATTATATTTGAAGTATCATTAAAATAAAATAAAAATTAAAACACATTTATCTAATCTTGCTTTTATTTTTGTCTTAATACTGAAATAATTTTTGATTTTAGAGATGCACTGATTGATCAGGCAGTGGCCAGAATCAGGCTTTTTTATTTTTTTATTTTTATTATTATTATTAAAAAAAAAAAAAAAAAAAGATTATGTTCCGGAGACACGTACACTTTCACATTACACGACGCAGACAGTGGCACAAACCCAGCCATACACAAACAGCATAGCGCTTGCACGAACTTGAAATGTGTGTGTGAAACTGTCAACATGATTCAGCCACTCGCAGTTCTTCTTCAGCAATGAAAAAGTTGAACTAAAATGTTTCTGTATGCTGTCATTAATAATACTTAGGTAGAAAGAAATTCTGAGTCAGCCGGCCATATGTTTAAAAAATCAAAATCAGAAAGGAAATTACTATCAGTGCATCTCTAGTATTTTGTTATTATTTTTTTTAACCAGCAAAGTAACCTTTTTAGCATAATTAATGAATTGTGTACATAGTCCCGTAAAGAAAATGCCATGTTTCCTTCTATGTGGTTATCTGTATGGTCTAAAACAACTAAAGAACAGCGGGAGATCGGTAGTGTTTGTCTTTTTTATATGTGGGAAGGGGGATACTCAGGCCTTGTCTAATGCTAATGAATAGCAGCCTGTTTATCACAGATCTTGCATATCTGTTTGCCATATACCCTACTCAAGCTCGTAGGATTATTGCTCAGACATTAATATCATTTGGAGCATTAGGAATAAATTACATTAAACACCAGAGGGAGACAAAATGGGCGGCCCAGAGTCCTGTTGTACTGCAGACTGTGTGGCAGTGACATCATGAAAGATGGCAAGGGTTAATAACGAAGACATTGCAAGGTGGGACTGCGGGATTGGCAATAGACCATTTTTAAGGCATTGTATACTTAGACGTTTCCACACTCACATGGTATGCTAAACTAACTAAAGAGGGGCCAATCACCATGTGTCCTACTGAGTATGCCATTGTTTGAAGCGAGAAAAGACGTCTGTTGAATCAAATTTTTTTTATTTTTTATTATTAGCTCTATTCCATTCATGTTGAGTGATTTACAGGAAGTAAAGTAAATCAGAAACAGTGGATATTTTATGAGGTAATGGATTGTAATAGTAGTTTTATTATTCTTATTAATGAGCTGAATTGAGACTACGTCAAAGTCTGCATCTGCAGACTGGGAATGGGATTAATACGCACACATGATCATGTTGAGGCATGAAAACAAAGCAATAGGGTATATTTTAGCCCAAAGCTTACCTTCTGTGGAATTGTTTTTGGAAACCAAATATGTAAGGAGGAACATGTGCTGCAAATAAAAATTAGGGGATATTTCATTATATTATCATAATTTTTGTGAGCAGTATATAAAGGGCTACTAACTAAATGCAAGATATGTCTGTTTAGAACTGTCTAATTTTGTCATTATAGACTTAATATAGAGATATTAAATATCTCTTGATTACAAAAAAAAAATTCCAGTGTTCATAAGTGTTTACACTTATAGGTGTTCATGCACGTCAGTATGTTTATAGCTAAGTCTTCTCTACCTTCTTGTAAATGCAGTTTATGAGGTCAGAGAATGAAAGAACAAATGACACCAGTGGGTCTGGATGATTTTAACAAGATTTATGGCTGGCATGCTACGATTTTCTGGCAGTGGCACTCACGAGAGATGTCAGCTCCTGTGAGATGTCATTGCAAAGTGAAGCATGTAGATGTATGTTATTGTCCAGACAGTGCAGGAACGAGTAAGGCAATCATTTGTCTCATGTTGTTTATTTGTGTGAACAAATGTAAATTGAATTGCAGCTAAAAGGCCAGTACAGCATCGGAAACGAGTCAACACACAAAACCTTATGGATAGTTACTGTACGTTTAAGTAGCTGTTCACATTGTAGTGGCCTGCATATATTTTAGGATCCAGCAACACAAAGGGTGACGTTCAAATCAGTAAGCCATTTTATGATTAAAGAGACAGAAGACATTTCATTTGAAAGGAAAAATGCAGTTATTGACATCTTTTGTTCATCTGACAAAAGGGACCAGTGGTTCAAATAAATGCTACTGGCTGGTGAAGTTTGACTTCCGAGCTTTTGACATTGTGTGAGGATTGGCTTGCCTTATTGTCAGGTTTGATCAGTGCACAGACCTTATGTATGCAAAAGTAATCCACCAAGTGCGCCTCTCTTCACCGTGTCATTGTGAAATTGATGAAAAGTCTGTCGGCGGGAGGTTGTCATTCTTGATAAAGTGTTACCATAAATCGCATGTGCCTCCACAAAAGTTAGAACAGTGACATCCCCTTCCTGTTTATTGTCTGCTTAGAAAGTTGCTTTTTCTTAACCAGAAGCTTGCATGCTTTCAGTAGCGTGAACGCTTTAAATTTGTTGCTTCAGGTTTGCCCTTTTGTCATGACTGATATTTTTGGACCGTGTTATCTGATTTGTACTTGAAATCAGTCCAAAGATATTTGTTGCTGATGTTGATAAAAAAAAAATCTAAATAGATTCTATGTTATTTTATGTTAAGCAAATTCTTTGACAGGTACAATACCAGAGATGGGCAGAAATGTGTGTGAGATAAGGAGCAGCGTGTATGTGTGTATTTGCTCGTACGTGTGTGCGCGTGCATGCATGCGAGCGAGCATTCGTGTGTGTTTGGGGGGGGTGTGGGGATGGTAGGAGTTGTTGCAGTGATTTGAATTGACTGGTACATGAACGCCTGCAAGCTATAACCATAAAAGTAGATTATCCTTTTGATGGGGGAATGGAATGGTAATGTCTTACTTTTTCACTGGCGTTTTAATATAATTGTGTGGCATATCAACGATTAAGAACTTTTCCCTATTTCCCCATCATTTCCCCCTTTTTCCCTCATTTTTCTAATAAAGATACTCTATGCTAAATCACCTGCTTTGATAAACTTGTTTATTGCATTCCCTTCTTTTTATTAAATGAGACAAACAAACTGAGGTGATAAAAAAAAAATAAAAGTGCTTCTGATTCATGTTTATAAAAAAGAATGTATGGTCTTAGACCATATGAGTAAAATTGAGATGTTTTTGTTGTGATTTCACTGAATGTTCTGTTTATGTAAAGCATTTTTACACTTGGCATTCATCAGTCTTCATGGCACTAACATGGGTTTACTTGCCCTGAGGGTATATGATGCGTTTGTGCCATGCCACAAATATCATGCAGTTTTGAAGCTTTGTGACAGTTAAGGAATGCACTCATAAGTATAGAACAAGCTTCACCTTTCAGTTTGATTAAGCCCATACATCATATTGAACAAAGCAGCATTAATGCAAATAATATCACCTCTAAATGTTTCTTGTTTGGAGTCATAGGATCACACATTTACAAGTTAATGTCTCTCTGTGAAGCTCTCTCTGTTTTTGCCTGACACTTTATTTGCTTGTCTACTAAAACTGGAGTACACTTTCTTTTATACTTGAACAACCTAAAGAACGAACAGATTTACTTTAGTGTAATGTGGTTACAGTTCTGTGTAGGTATAGCTGCTATATGAATGGTCGCCATTATGTCAATGGAAATGACTAAAAAGGGTAGTGAGACATGCGTGCGTGCATACGTATTGACTATCACATCCAGTTTAAAAGTGATGCTAGTGAAATAACGGCGTTGTTGTAATTATATATATATATTGATATAATTGTGTGATAATAACTTTTCATAAAGCCATTGTTAACACACACCAGCTTAAGACCTCTGTAGCAAATGTAAATTGGCTTATTTAATGAAATTACAGTGGGGATTCTATAGTTTTCTTTCATGTGCTGTAGTCTTGCTTAATTTTGGTAAACTTTGAGAATGATAGAAACTAGGCAACACACGCACATGCTCGCACCTCCTGCAACAGCTGAATGGAAAGTGTTTGCTTGCATTCTTAATAAATCTGAGGCAGAAATTGTTTCAGTGTAGTTTATGTCAAAGCAAAGTCTATTTAATGAGACATTCTCCAAGTGGTGGAATTTAATCTTCATTGTCTGCTAGGAGCAAACATGCATGTATGACCTCAATCAATGCTAACGGTAATTCCTTGTCACAAGTCAGGTCATAAATTGTATTTTTTTTCTTTGTCTTGTCTTGGTGACTCGATACACTGGGTCCATATGCCACATCTGTGACATCAAGGAACATGTTTTATTCATTAAAATATCAACAAAGCACAGTGGTTGCCAGAGTCACTGATATTCAATGTTTATGGCTTGAGCTAAAAGACAAACTGGAAGGGCTGTTGTAAGCAAATCACTTCTTTCAAGAAGTGGGTTTTGGAAAATCAAAGTACAATCGAGAAGCTTATTGAGACTGTCGTGTGAGGACGACAGGCGCCACCAACCCTAAAAATGAACAGGCAAAGCCACAGAGCAAGTGTTTTGATTTTATTCCTTATAAAGTCATTTAACCCTGCACTGCCTCTCTCTCTGATTTTTAGATATGGTGCGGAAAAAGAATCCCCCTTTGAGAAGTTTTGGTGGTGAGGAAGAGGAGGGTGAAGCGGCAACGGCTGCAGAAGCTGCAGGTCCCGAGAGCGGCGATGCAGCAGGCAGCGAGGCCTCTGTTCCAGAAGAGCCATCAGAGTCGGGCTCGCCTGGCCTTGCAAAGCCAGACACGCCTGGTTTTCATTATCAGCAGTCAGGAAACACAGACGCCTCCCCGACACAATCAGAGCCAGGCCAAAGTCCTCATGGAGAGAGTGAAACTATCAAGGGTGTCGCTGAGACCCAGAGACATTTGTCATTGCGCAGGGGTCCAGAGGCGTGCGTCATTATACAGAGCTCGACCAGCAATGGCGAGGAAAGAGAGTCTGCCCACAGCCCTCTAGTGCTACCAGGTTCTGAAAGCATTCACACAGTGGAAGAGAACGGCTCTGAGCCCTCTCGGCCCCCTCTTAACATACTCGACGTGCACAGGCAGAGCGACGAGGCCTGCAGCCCGCCAAGAGCTGAGAGCGGAGCTCCCCCACCTTCCTCTTCTTCCTCCACCTCCTCGTCACCAAAGCTGCAAGACTTCAAGTGCAACATCTGTGGGTATGGCTACTATGGCAATGACCCGGCTGACCTGATCAAGCACTTCCGCAAGTACCACCTGGGCTTGCACAACCGCACGCGGCACGACGCTGAGCTGGACAGCAGGATTCTCGCGCTGCACAACATGCCGCAGTTTCAGAGCCAGAGTCAGGTCAAAGACGGCAGCAGAAACCAAGGCATTACCGCTGATCCAGGCTCACCTAGAGCCTCGCTGCTCAATGGCACCTATGATGTCCAGGTAATTACTCCCATTGTCCTCGTGATCTCATATTCTTTCCTTTTCATTTCTGAAATACGAGTGTTTGTCACATAGAAGGGGCACAACGTGACCAACGCAATCCTGACCATGCTGCCACAGAACAGTAGAATACACTGCATACGCTGAATAAATTGTTATTGATTTAATTCTGGCCTGTTCTCGAATATCTTAATTGAAATTAAGCATCACAAATTCCACCATTCATAAATATACCACACCATTTAACATTGTTTATAACTGATGACCGAATGTGCGTGTTTTTATTATGAGAATATAGGTAATTATGGTCTGGAATACTAAGGCAAAAGTAACAATAATTCCGTAGCTACAGTAATTTATTACGCATACAATTGGAAGTTGCTGAAGCGTGTGATCATCATCTTCATATTTTAAAAAGTAGAACATCTCTGGAGCACTTTCCCTCCTAAATCATTCTGCCTTCTATCTTTTTCAATTCAATCTCCATGCCCACAAATTGTCATTATACTGTGTAAACCTTTGAAAAAAAAGAAAAATAAATCTTTATTCAGTATTCAGGCTGAGTGGAACTTTCCATGCAGTAACATCAATGGCTGCAATTTCTCATTTAGCCAATGGAAAGCGGGTGGGGGGACCTTTGGGAAGTCGGGCAAGGGGAGCCAGTAAAAACAGGGGAGTCGATTTATTTTAAACGATGGGTAATGAACAGATGTCATAGCTATTTATCTGCCCAGCTTTCATTGCGGTTTTGCTCTGCACTTCACCAGTGTCCTGTTTACAATTTAAGTGGCACATTTTGCGCCAGTGTTCCTTCAGAACAAGCCACTTTTGGAGGCGTTTGGCATTTGCCTGCTAGGGCGATTTGGCAGGGACTTGGACCAACAGGCTGTAATGGCTTTAATGTGACTTCTTAAGCTAGCCAAGATTTGCCCACACTTAATTCTTTCTTCAAGATTAGTAGAATGTTTTTATTATTATTATTTTTAATTAGGATTATATGTATCAAGTGCTTACAAATATTGATATTGTTTTATGTGAATTTAATAATCACAAATTTTAATTTCATTTATAACAGTAATAATTTTTCTTTTCTTTTTGACAATAAAGCTATTTTATCTTATGTTAATTACTAGAGCCAGCTGAACAATTGATGCTGGGTAGTTACTGAATGGAACTGCAATTTAAATGTAAATTTTCTGAATGCAGTTAGTTAAATCACCAGTGAAAAATATAAATTGTTTACTTGTAAAATAGACAAACTCTTTGATCCATTACCCAAATAGTACCTGATCTGGGGTGGTCATGTTTGGGTCCTGAATAAATGGGACTAAGGGAAGCAGATGTAAGTGGAACTGATAAAATGGACAGTGTAGAAACAAGGTGTGCCTAATAAAGTGACTGTTTTAATGACACTTTTAAATGCATGTCCTCCCTGTGTCCATGATAATTTACTTTCAGATACTCAGGTTTTCTCCCACATTCTGAAGACGTGTTTTAGGTTAATTGGTGTTTCTAAAGTGCCCTTTGCATGTCAGTGTGATGGATTGATGCCCTGTGATGGATTGGCTGTCTAAGGCTGTTCCTGCCTTTCGCCCTGTGCCAACTTTCCCACGACCCTGATTAGAATTAAGTGGATAAAAACCTGAATGAACGCGTTGTTGTTTTAACATACTTTATTACTGTTTCAAAGTAGCAATTTTATGTTGTACCCATGTGCATTGGAAACAGATTTCGCTATCATTTCATAGCACTTTTATGACTGTGCATAATAAAACTGAGCACTGACATTTTGCTTTTCATGCACTGTTGCTTGATGCCTAAAAACGTTTTGGAGGCTTCACATTTTTCCATCCTGCTTACTGAACGCTTTTCAAATTTCTTGTGTGGGAAAGTGAACAAAATCATTAAAGGACGCCTAAATTGCTTTGTGCAGAGATAATGGCTTCTTTCTCTGCTGATTAAAAAAGGTTATTGAATACTAACCATCTGTTGTGTGTAAAGCATAATATACCAGTATTATTTCTCTCTATTTAGAAGTACACTTACCGATCACTTTATTAGGTACACCTTTTTATACACCCAGTGTCCATTTTATCAGTTACACACATCCGCTTCCCTTAGTCCCATTTATTCAGGACCCCCACATGACCACCCCAGACCAGGTACTATTTTGGAGGTGGATCATTCTCAGCACTGCAGTGACACTGCAGTAGTGTGGTGGTGTGTTAGTTTGTGTTGTGCTGCTATGAGTGAATATGACCCAGCAGTGCTGATTTTAAACACCCACTTCAATTGGACACTACTAACGTATAGCTTCAGAGAGTGTAGATGTTGTTGCACAGTTTGTGTTACTTACTCCTTCATCAGTTCTCACAGGGTGCTGCCTACAGCATGCTGGTGGATGAACGTTTTTGGTTGGTGAACTATTTGCAGTCTAGCAGTGACACCGAGGGGTTTAAAAACTCATACAGTCGTATGCACCTTTCAAGACACCCAAGGACACTGTACAATAAGAGAAATAATAAAAATACAAAAAATAATAATAGGAGAACTTTTCTCCTATTCTGAGTCTAAGTTTAATTTAATATACAGCATGAACGGCACCAATAAAACTAATACTAACACACCACATCTCAACCATATCAGTGTGGCTGCAATAATTAGAATGATCCCCCACCGAAATAGTACCTGATCTGTGGCAGTACTTACCATTAGAGAACAGAGCTGGACTACAGTCTGTACTTGTAGAACTACAGTGTTTCTATATGGTAAGTGTAACTGATAAAATAGACAATCAGTGTGGAAACAAGGAGGTGTGCCTAATAAAATAATCAGTGATTGTTTATTGATTATTGATTGCTGTCCTATCCTCCTAAATCCTCCTTTCCCTTCTTATGGTATATTTTGTCTGTGTCCCTTTTCCCCAGGTGACATTAGCAGGTACCTTTATTGGCATTGGTAGGAAGACACCAGACTGCCAGGGAAACACCAAGTACTTTCGTTGCAAGTTCTGCAACTTTACCTATATGGGTAGCTCGTTGGTTGAGCTGGAGCAGCACTTCTTGGCTGCTCACCCAAACAAGATGAAAAACCCACCATTAAGTACTGGAAATGCTGAAAACAAAGCCCTGGAGCTAAAGGGCAACTGCACTTCCTGGACAGGAGCAGAGGATCCAGGTACGTGGGCTGAGCGGGTGGCGGTGAGAGCAGAGGATGACTCTGTGGCAGGGTACTCTGTGCCAATCCGGCCTGTGGGTACTGACGTGTCCGCTGCGTATTACTGGTGCAAGTACTGCAGCTTCAGCTGTGAGACTTTGAACTCCTCCAGGCTTTTGGAGCACTACGAAAAAAGGCACTGCCAGGCTGCAGGGCCAGAGGGCAACCCCAGAGAAAGGGAGCGAAAAACCAGAGAGGAAGATACAAGTTCAAGAATGAAGGACAACCAAAGTGGCAAGTCGGGTACGGGCAGTGATTCAGAGACAGTTGTGACCAGCTACAATTGTCAGTTTTGTGATTTTCGCTACTCCATGAACCATGGGCCTGATGTAATCGTTGTAGCACCGCTGCTGCGTCATTACCAGCGAGCGCATAGCATCCATAAGTGCGCTATCAAGCATTGCCCTCTGTGCCCCCGGGGCCTCTGCACCCCCGACAAGCATCTAGGCGACGTCTCATACCCATTCTCGTGCCGCAGGAGCTCGTGCCCACACTGTGCATTACTACTTCTGCAGCTGACGCCTGTAGGCAGTACAACCCCAGCCCCTCAGGCCTCTGTCACCCACCTGTGCGACCAGTGTAACTTCTCCTCAACCGATGTGGACCTGCTGCTGCTGCATTACGATAGTGCCCATGCTCCTCATGCCCTTTTGGATGCCAAGCCTGAGGATGAAGTGACCGCTGAGGGAGGGGGTCGAGGCCAGAATGGCGAGTACACCTGCACCAAGTGCCACTTCAACACCGAGGTAGAGGAGGAAATTTTTCGTCACTACAGGTAACAATATGCTGAGGGTTTATGTGTTCATAAGCGTTTTGCATAAACTTTCTTAGACAAGTCCTTTTTTGTTTTAAGCCTTTGAAATTAACCTTTGAGAAGTGTGAGTGTTATTGCACTGTATGACATTTTTCATCTGATTTGAATCATCCTGCGTTCTTAATTGACAACACTAAGGTTTTTTAGCTTAGAAAATACTATTATTAAACTATATATACATATATTCATATACTATATTAACTATATTTATCAGTGCACAAGTTTTAAATTTTAGTTTCATACAGTCTCCTGCAAATTATGGAATGAAAAGGGTTACAACTACAGTAAATATCAAGTTTCAAGTCTAACCAGAAACCTACTGTTGTGCTTAAAGCATTCTTAAATTTTTGGTATTTTAATCTTTCTTTTTATTTAATAGTATTATATAGTATGCTGTATTTTAGTAACTCTTCTATACTATCGAGTCACAGCCTAATAAAAAAGATTCTTTTGATTTTACATAATCAAATCATGCATTATGTAATTAGGCAGTTATCAGTTATTATGATGCACCACTATTGTGTTCTTTTTAATAAGCAACAGATTTTCCTCACTGTTGCTTCATGCCTTAAGTTGAGTAACACTGCAGAATAAATCCCCAATGTTTAAACATCAGGTAATCCTATCTCCCTTTAAAACATTCCCTTTCTTGTTTTGATTTAACTTGCCTTTAAGTCAATTGTTTAAGTGTGTGCAAGAGAGAATTTTCTGTATGAAAACACTTAAGCCATTTGAAAGAAGTATTTTAGCTCATACTGGCTTATGGGGAGTGCTCCCATGAGAGATGGGCATCTCTTGCAGTACCTTAAACATAATCTTATGGTAGGGTCTTATGTTGTATTTTACAAACATGAGGTGCTTTGTGGTATTGATAGAAAAAAGGAACATGGTTATTGTTGTTTTGGAGTACAAGGGGCAGAAAGAATGTACTTCATTGATTTATCTTGTGTCATGTAATGTAAATACCACATAAGCACCACTGCCCTTTTTCTTTGGGGTATACTGTCTTTTATTTATTTGTTATTTAAGAGACATAAATTACAATTTTACATGCATGTATTTTCAATTCACAATAAAATGGGATGGCAAACTGCAATATAAAAGCAGAACTTCATAAACTTTCATAACCATCCTACTTCACTCAGTGAATTTACATGGATTTAATAATCCAATAACTCCAAAAAATGTTTTTTTTTATTTATATACATATATTTTTGTAGTAATTCGATCAGCAAGTTACATGCACTTGGGTAATCAGATAATGGGAAAACTCCGTGTTTACATGACTCAGGCAATAATCTGATTTCTGCTTTGCAACCAGCGAGTAATCTGACAGAAGGATGTGACATAAGCTTCAAACTTTAATAATTAAATAATTAGATTCTTCTTTTCCTGAAGCATATGCTGCGTTTCAGAGTCTCCCCAAAAGTATTTGGCAGCTATTTTTCAGATGCTGCATTTAATTCCAGCGCAGCCAAATCCTAAAAGAGAATCAAGCATGAGTCCTAAAGAAGCAAAGCTTGTTACTACTTCTTTATAACATTAGTGTCCTGTGTTCCATGCATGACATGCATAACCTGTCAGTCAGTAATATACACAGTGACAGCAAAATGTCGAATGGATCCAAAAAGCTTCAGTCCAGCCCAATGCCAATTAGTTAACAGTGCAAAAATTGCTCAGCCTCAACTTTCACATTGACTAATGCATTGCTTTTTGTGTCCAGACCTTTTTTTTTGTCCTGAACATATAGAATCACCATTCTTCCTTTTCTAAATAATGGGACTTTACTTGTGACTCTACCTGGAAAGTCTTGGATTTGACCGAGAAACATCTTTAGCAAACATCTGTCCTTGTAAAAGATGTCATATGTCAGAATGTTACAAATACTAAAGTTTTTGCAGTTGTACCCAGTTTCCTATCAGTGTACAGGTACAACAGCTGTAGCCCCCCCACACAAACACACACACGCCATGCAGTGTATGTGAGGTGCTTGTGTGCGTTTAGTCTGCGGCTGGTTGTTCCAGGTGGCTGTAGAGCTGTACTTGGTTGAATAAGGCCCTTTTTGTAATCCAATTCTCTAGTCAGGAGGGAGAAATCAGACCAGCACAACCTCCCTGGAGGTTCCCAGTTCTTCACCTTACACTCTATGGTGTGTGTACACTTTATACATTTAAAAACATGCTCAAATGAGGGACTGGGCATGTGAGGAAAAGCTTTCTGTGTTTGCACATGCTTCTCGATGAATCTGTAATGATATGTTAAAATTCAGTATGTGTACGTGAATGACTGGTTAAGCATTAGTATTTGTTAAGCCATAGTGATGTGTGCTTTGTGTATTAAATGTGAATATATTCTTGTGTATGTTTTCCTGAGTCTGAGCAGCGAGTTTCCCCTGATCTCTATGCCTTCAACCACCTACCACAGACATGAATTTAATACTGATGCAGCAGCCGCTTCAGTTCTGCACCCACCAGACCCAGGGTATAATATACATCACGCAACATCAGAAAAATACAGCAAGAGAGCAAAAAACGATTTAAATGCAGGAAGGAGAGTGGCAAGGATACCAGGGTGAATTGCATTTCTTAGAGTTCTGAGGCTTTGTCTTGGATTTCAGTGCTTGTCAGTGGTTTTGTCAGCGTGAAGTATGAAGGTGAAAAAGGTCAAACATTATGCAGCTTTATAGAATTGTGGTGGAAGGTGGAGCAATTGTGCATTTTTATTTTGAATGGCATCTGGATTTCTGGGCTTGCAGCTGCTGTTTGAGAATTGTTGTTGTAACCTGGTTGTAATGATTAACACACAGACCTACAGTCAAAATTAGATTAACTGAATAAAAACACACTCTTAAGACGGGAGATTGTCACATAGAGTCCAGGAGGATATAATATGTTTGGAATGGTGAATTGTTGTATTACTAGCATATGTTGATTTCTTTAAAAATCTGAATAAAATATATGAGCAATAATCATGCATTGCTGTTAGTTCTCACTTAATGGATTTTTCGGTCAAGATTATTATTATTATTATTATTATTATTATTATTATTATTATTATTATTATTTTATGTAGAAATATAGAAGTAGTGTTATGCAGTGTTTTTTTTAAGTGTTTTTATTTAATTTGTTTAGTGCTTTAAATAAATCAGTTTGTTTAAGAACGGTTTGGGTTGTGACTGTTATCGTTTCTTCCAGTAGCTCATTCTTTGCAGAAAATCAGATAATACAGTAATGTACAGTAATTTAATCAATGACTTAATGTGCACTTGGGTAATTAAATAATGGGGAAATTCTATTATATTATTATCTAATTATTATTATCTAAACATTCCTAAATTCCTGTTTGAGAGTCCTCCCAATTTGGGAGCCATTTAGCAGGTGTGCTGCATTTAATTCCTGGGTTGCCTAACCACTTAGCAGGTCTATACAGACAAGACAGAAAGAAGTCACTTAGAAAATCTTTTAGAATAAACAGACTTGGCAATATAGGATTTTGGATTCATATAACCAGGACAGGGTTACAGTTTTACAGGTTTATGTTTGCTTGCATGCGCAAACTGACTGACTTGATTGAAATCTGCACTGCATTGAGAAATCTCACTACTGACATTTTATCAGTTTTATTAATTTGATTTCTAGACCTTAACTTGATTTAAGTAACTTGATGAACTTGATTCAAAATTATGATCAAATTATTAAATGCACTCTGTTTTTTTAAATTTCTATTAATTTTTTTACATAGTTTTCCTTCTTTTTGTGCGTTTTTTAAATATTGTGCTTTTTAAACAAAATGGCAGTCTTGAACTCATGTATATCTAAAGGGGTTTTACTTTTCAAAACTTGTATTACTGCCACTCTGTATCAGCATTGGCATGAGTAATAGTTTTCATGCTCTGTAATCGATAATGGACAGTCGTTTATTGCATGAACCAGGAAATTATAGTGTTGAGCCTCTTAGCATCACATTTGAGTCACCGCTCAATCACTCACCTGCACACAGTCTTTTAAAACATGGGGGTGCTGCCATTGGCTGAGCAGGTGCTTTTGATTGTTATGGTGCTTACTGTCCTTATACTTTGATTGTGAGTGGTAAACAGGAGCAATATGGGCAATATAACAATTTTATTTTATCATATAAATCAGTGATTCTCTAACTTTTAAAGGCAAGTACCACCCATTATTAAACCAAAGCTTACATGTAGCACCTATGTTTCTTAACACAGAAGCATGTGCCACACATTAAACGTGTGTGTTTTTGTGTATGCGTGTGGACACGTGTACGTGCGTGCAGTTAATTAAACTGATTTTAATAAAACAGAGTTACAAAAACTTGTATTATATTAATAATATATATTAAATAAATAATTATTAAGTATCAAACAATTTTAATTCATTTTTGTAAATTTTTGTATTATTATTTGTTTTATTTATAAATGCAAAATTATGTATTTTTTTTGTTGCATGTAATTACTAATGGGAATTTCTTTTTGCTGGGTTTTGTAATGGGAGTCATTTCAGCAACAGTTGCAGCAGACATGCTGGTACCTTTTCTCTTCTAATTGCAATGATAGATTTAGTTTGCATAAGCCTGTGCGGGTTGTTTGATATAAAGTTTAAACCTAGCACGGTCAACACTATTTTAGCTGTTAATCTCACATTAAGCTGTGCCCAAAATGTAATATTCTTTTCACTAATTTTCCTCACCTTTCCAGCGTGTAACATTCTCTCATGCTCTCTCTTGACTCTCCCTCCCTAGTGTGTGCGTGCGTGTGCGTGCGTGTGCGTGCGTGTGCGTGCGTGTGTACCGAACCCCTCCCCTTTCCCCCGGCATAGACACCTGAAAGCCTGCACAAATCTTGACCAACCACGTGCGGCTTTAACAGAAAAAAGCGGGAGAAAAAAAATCAGCTCAGTTCAAAGCACCGGCACATAGAACCGGTTTGTTTGTGACTCGTTAATTAGTTTTGTGAGTTAATATTGCGTACTACAGTTTGAGAAATTTTGGTATGAATTTTTACTTTATCATAGACATTTTGTCACCATGATAGACAGTTTGAGCATATTGAGAATATCGTGAGTGCTCAAAGAACATGTTTGTATGTTTCATTATGAATTGTGTAATTAGTCCTGTTTAATAGAATGTTGTATATTGAGAAAATGTCTTTAAATACTGTGATACAATATTTTAATCATAACACCCAACCACACACCAATTTTCTATTTTTTAAAGGTTTAAGTAAGAACTTTCTGGCAGTGTCTAAAATTTTCAGAATGTATTAGTTAATTTTAATAATCCCGTTCAGTTATGAAGAGCCAAAGCCTACCTGTCATTCCACTGTGCCACTTTGATCATCACATATTGAGAAATGAAAGAAATATAACAATTTCCAATGTTAAAATACGAGAATCATAATTATAGGAAATGCACTTTTGTAATAGTAATTATCTTTTAATGGTTAACAAGATGGAGAGAGTTTGCGATCAGAGCCTTGGACTTGCTGAACACCCAGTGAGAAACCCATTTTCTTCCTTTTGTGAAGCATTTGCGAATGCTATATTTTTGTTTTTAAACAATTATGTTTATACCATAAATGTTCTATGGTTCTAACAGTTTTCCATGCTTAGAGATAATCATCAGTTTAAAAAGAAAAGCAACAACAGAAAAAAAAACCATTTTTACTCTTATTTATGGGAGTTCTGGGTTGTAAGCTTGTTTAGGGCAACTGGACATGTATGTCAAACAGTTACAATGGAACCACCCAAGATCAGGTACTATTTAGTTGGTCATTCTCAGCTTCATGGTCACATTGACGTGGTGGTGTGGTAGTGTGTAGTGCTGGTACAAGTGGACAGCTGTGTTACTGCTGGACTGAAAATAGTCCATCAACCAAAAACTGCTTATCCACCAGCATCCTGTAAACAGCATCACATGTGAACTCATGTAGGATTAGAGGATGACTAACATATGCTGTGCACAAGCAGATAAGCTCCTGTTTCTGATTTAACATCTACAATGTGGAGCAATATGGCATGTGTGTGTCAATATGGCATGTTTTTATGGCAGTAGTGCGCGTAGTGAGTGAATAGTGATTTAAGACTCCAACAGCACTGCTGCGTCTGATCCACTCATATCCAACAACACACACTAACACACAATCACCACATCAGTGTCACTACAGTGCTGAGAATGATCCATCTCTCAAATAATACCTGATCTGTGCTGGTCATGAAGGGATCTTGACCATTAGAAAACAGAATAAAAGGGACTACCAAAATATGTAGAGAAACAAATGAACTACAGTCTGTAATTGTAGAAGTACTTCAGTGTTGTAAATAGAACAGATAAAATGGACAATGAGTTTAGAAACCAGCACATGTACCCAGTCAAGTGATCTATTGAGAAGGTTCTGTAATGAAATATTTAATTTGTCCATTTCCTTCTCATGGTGGACTATGGGAATGTCTATGTGAAAGCCTTGAGTTTTCCAATTTCGTCCCACCTTTCAATAACATGTCACTAGGTTGACTGGCTACCCTTAGTGCAAGTGTGAATGAGTATGTGTGAGATGCATCGTGATGACTTGGCATTCTGTTTAGGGTGTATTCCCATAATGATGATGTCAAAAGCCGTGAATAATGTTAAAATAATCTGCCATAATAAATTTGTCACTCTAATTATATTTGATTTTTAGCCTTGCTTGGTATATGAGCTAAGATGTCTAGTCAAATTGCATTTTAGTCTAAAATGTTATAGTCACTCTGGAAAAAATACTGTTGGACTTAAAATAAATAAAAAAAAAACTTAAGGAAGCAATTGGAAATTACACAAACAAATGAGATATGATGTGAATCATGTGCTAAGTTTATTTTTTAGTATGTAGTCATGGTCATAGTTTAGTGGATGATCACATATATGGTCTTTTAGAATTTGCTGCAGATTGAGCACTGCAGTGAAAGACAGAAAGGTGTTTTTATTGTCATCAATCAAAATGGAGTATGGACTAAGGAGTAGAGTAAAACTGTCATCTTGTCGAAAAAGACACCGCTCACACAAGGCCTCTGTCGAACCCAGTGAGCAATCATTTCCAAGTTGTGGGGGTCAGTGAAAATATTTTTGTTTCTTGTAATTCGGGTTAAGCCAGAAGGAAGGTTTATGTTAGAAGCAGGCTATGTTTTTGCCACTGCTTATTGAGATCAGCTATTTAGACATGAAAAGTAATGCAAGAACACCGGAGTATCGTTTAAAGAGTAATAAGTACACACATATAAAACACTCCACACTCATAGCTCACTGTAATAAGGCCTCGTAAAAATCCACAGACAAATATAAGTTGCACACAGGCTTTACCATTTTTTTTCTTCCTTCCCATGAAGTTGTAATTGAATCTGTGAATCTGTGAGTGATGGCAGCTGATATCTGTGCAGATGAGGAAAAACACGTAATGAATAACTTATTTGTTTCCCATTGCTAAAATGTTGCCCAGTCTGGGCGCATGTTGTTTGTGCATATGGGAAAATGTGCATATGGTGAACATGTGTCTTTTGTCTTGGATTTATATGTACGAAACTGTATTTTTGTATGTTTTACAGTGTGTAACTTTGCGAACATGTGTACATGTGCATTTTCTGAGAGTCATAAGTTGTGATGACTATATGGAAAACGCATCTGGAGGACAACAGTTGTGCACGCATAAGAAGCTCAGCTTTGAATTGTCAACAGTTGGATGGAAATTGGAGGTGTAGGCAGTGACTGTGTACACCTTGCTTTCTGGTGCTGACAGCTGAAAAGCATTTGATCGGCCATCTGAAAACCTATGATCCAGCAGAACTGAAACTTTTTTTTTTTTTTAATTGGCTGTTCCTCTTAGTGTGGTGCATTGATGACGCACCTCTACCAAGTCTGTCTGTTTTCCTTGGCCACAAACTTTTCTGTTTCTACTTTTTGTTACACCTGACTGAAAAAAAACCCTGAAAGCTGTGTAATACATCTCAGCTCTCACTTACTTCTATTCAGCCACATCATTCATAGCCACAATAAAATAAAAGTATGAGATGAGCTAGTCCTTTTTAGGCTTACTGACTGGTAAACAATGTGACTGCAAACTGGACTGCTACTGGACTGCTCTCACTTCATGATCTGTGCAGCTTTTAATGGATTAACATGTTTTCTGTCTCTTTATGTATCTTATCTCATAACACATTCCGTGCTCTGCTGTGCTGAAGGGTTCTATATAAAAGGTCACTATGCTTTAATAAGTGACCTCTGATTGATTACTCTCACATAGTTTTCCTTGACCATGAACATAGTTCAACATAACAGAAAACGTATTTGAACTTGTGCAGACTTCATACAGTTCTTATGTTTGTCTGGGTTTCCATCTTTATTATCAACAACATACCAATATATAAACTGGCTAGTCTGCTTTTTGTCCCAATAACAAGGTTGGGCTGCAACAATTGCATGATAAATTATGTAGAGTATTGCATCTATCACCATTTTTTAAATTTACTTCGTGCATTTGCTAGACCATTCAATCAGCTAAGAAAATCATTCAAATGGAAAACAGTAGATGCTGAACAGAAGTGTTTCTAATCATCATGGTGACAATGACTATTAGCATAGAATTTTTTGATATGTGAAACAGTATTATAAAAGTCCTCATAGGAGACTTTTAAAAGAGATTAATTTTCTTTCTGTGATAGTAGCAGCAGACTAAAAATAATAATAAAGTACACACACACATATACATCTGTTGTCTTAAATTTACATTGACTCTTATTTCATTACAGACAAAGGTAAACTTAATTTAATTTGTTAATAAACTCTCAGGCCTGCAACACATTGCAAAAAATAATGAGGTAAACCCTAAATAATGATGCTATTTCAGACAGGTGATGTAAAAAAAGAAATAAATCAATATCAAAATATCAGTATTTCAAAAGGCAGAATATATGGAGAGCAAACATGGGCAACGTTCTTATTCAGTTTGTCATAAAATACCTGAGGAAATTGTTCAAATGTTTTAAAACAATGTTCCTCAGAGAAAGATTGGAAGGGATTTGCATGTTTCTTTCTCTACAGTGTATAATTGTATTGAACGATTCAAGGAATATAAGTTAATAAAGAGCAATGATGATAAACTTGCTGAACTTCCATGAGCTCATATCCCTCAGGTGACACTGCACCTAGAACAGTCGATGGTAGGCGATGTGATGTGATGACATGGGCATGAGCTTACTTTGGAAACTGTGCTAAAAAGAAAAGTAGTTTTGACTTCTTTGGGCACTGAAGTAGTTTTGACTTCTTTGGGCACTGAAGCTTCTATAATGGATCATTACACAGTGAAACAATGGATTTTGGTCAGATGAATCAGTATTCCAGTCCTTCTAGTTCCTTGTACTAGAACTCATGAATGCTGTGTGCTTTGTACCAAAGACTGGAAGGACCATTTAGATTTATCATCAGCAAGTCCAAGGTCTGTCATGGAATGTAGTTGTGTTGTGTAAAAGAAAATTTTAAAGCCTTAGATGCTGTCTTCAAGAACTGTTTTCTATGGATGTTCAGTCATTTACAAGACAATGCAAAATCACAAGCTGCACACATTAAAAGGAATGGCTGCCGAAGAAGACGTTACAGATACTGGCCTGCATGTAGTTCCTGGCCCAAAAAGAGAATGAGTGGAGAATTTTTATGAAATCAGAACAAAAAATGTGGCCACTACAACCTTGTACTGTTCTACACCTTATGGCAGTGGTTCTCAAAGTGGGTGGTGCAGTAAGGCAAACAAGAGAACTACTGATTTAAGGGAAAAATGGCACCATTTCTTGCTATACTCAGTGAATGCCTTTATACATTTGTGAGAAGTATTGTACTTTGCAGGCCTGAAATGCAGGAATGGATGTTAATTAGAACATTAAGTTGACCAGACAAAACATGAAATATCTTGGGTAAAAATAAATGTAAGAAATATTTTTTTTCCTTGCCATCCCAACTTTTCTGATTTGGGGTTGTAGATCTGATGAAAATGATGAAGACCAGATACTCTTTGTGTTTTAATAGTAAGATGCACACATGCTTTACGTTTCTAAACAGATACAGTTGATATCGTAATGTAAAATTTCTTGGATTATAAAAAATGACAAAAAATCTTATTATACTGTGATTCCAGATTTTCCTAGTTAACACTTAGCTAACACTTACAAAAACTCTGAACCTTTGAGGCATGGACCCTACAAGACAATTTGTAGGTCAAGACATATTCCTCAATCCATTAATGCAAAATGTTTGCAGTGTGGCAGGGCTCATTATCCTGCTGACAGAGACCACTGCCATTAGGGAATACCGTTGTTATGGGTTGTACTGCAACAGTGGTTGGAGACATCCATGTCATTCCCAACAAAACATTGCCCAGAGCCTCATACAATGTTTATTTACCTGTCAGTGTTTTTATGTAATGGTTGATTTGTGTATCTATCATTTAATATCAGCATTATATAAAATATATAAGCATTGTATAAACTCTTGTATTAATTAGTCACTGAATAAAATCACCATTTTGAATTGTCTGATATTAGTTAGGTCATGTTACTGGCTGATGTAGGATATTAAATTGTTGTAATTCGAATAGTGTATAGTACATCTCTTGTTAATATCCGCATGCAGTTGGTAACTTTAGAGTGGTTACTGAGCTAGATAAATGTTCATGATGTGCAATGAAAACAAACCATGGAATTAGATTCACAAAATTGCAGAGAATCAAGGTGACTACAAAGTATTATGTAATGTGTAGAAACCAATACACTGTATCTATACTGTACAGGTGTTTAAAATAATTTGGGTGTTGTGGTGGTATAAGTGGATCAGACACAACAGCGCTGCTAAACATCTCATTATCACTGCTGGACTGATAATGCCACCCTGTGAGTGCTGATGAAGGATTAGACAATGATTAACACACAACAACAGATAACATACAGATGAATGTCTCTAAATAAACACTCACACCAGCATCACCACAACATCATCAGTAGTGGCCCTGTGTGCATCCTGCCCATTAGAAAGCAGAGTAAAGGGACTAAAGATATGTAGAGAAATAATTAAACTACAGTTTGAAAATGTAGGACTATGAAGTTCAGTGATCACTGAAACTTAAATAAAGAATAAGCAGAATATAACCCGAAAAATTATAGAATGCTTGAGATTTTTTGTTCTGTGGTACTGTGGATGAGAAATGCGTTGCTCTTACTTGCAGTGACAAATGGAAGACATTGGGAATTCTGGAGTAATATTACTTTCTCTCCTGAAGATTTGTGGAGTGCTTGGCCCCGAATAGCTCAGCTCTCCCCCACTGCTGCTGCTCGCTTTATTAGAGAAACCTAGAAGAATGTATCATTATGCAGGTGAAAAGAGCTGAGCAAGCTTTAACTAAAGTGGATTAGAGTAATGTAGGCCGCAGTTAGATGGGCAGGTCTCGAAGCTAAACATAATCAACAGAGATGTCAGGTTATTTTCTTTGTTTCCTTGATGTTGCACTAGGAAGATTACGTATTTGCAGGTCAAATGAAGGGGTAGTACCGCAGTATTTGCAAAATGCACAAAAGGCCTAAAAAATATGTAATATCATGTTTTTCTCTTTTCTGTTTACGCAGGAGGGTTCATGGCTGCTGTCGGTGCCGCCACTGCAGCTTCACAGCGGCAGACACTACAGCTTTGCTGGACCACTTCAACTCCGTCCACTGCCAAGACTCTAGCGAGCCAGGATCCGCCCCTGCCAATGGCTGCTCCGCCCCTTCCACCATCCGCATTAAAGAGGAGAGTAAAGGTGACCTGAAGCTCTATAGCCTGGTGCCCCCAGAGGCCAGACCAGCTGAGACTGTCAAGACAGAGGCACCTGATGAGAAGGAGAAGCCATGGCCTGGGGCCCGAGGAGGGACTGAGCAGCAGCTCCAGGGCATGCTGTGGGTCCCTAAGGAGAGAGTGGCAGAGGTGCTGAGGGGAAGTGCTGCACAATTCCCCCCTGCTTCACTGGGGCTAAACGCCACCTCAGGGCCACAGGAACAGCACCAGAAAGGAGCAGCTATGCTCAGAGACTCACCTGGCCTGGTATTCAGCCTTAGCGCTGATTCTAAGGGCTACCTGCCAGGGACACCTGCGGGCACAACGACTGAGAAGCCAGGGCAGCAGTACCCCAGTTCAACAGAGAGCAAGAGCACCAAGGAAGAGTCCCAGTCACTCCTGCGGGTAAGGGCCATCCCTTTCACATCTTTCCCCTGAGCTGTGAATTCTTGCCTTGCTTCTTAGATCTTTCTGTTCTTCTATAAATGATTGTATTGTCTTTTTTTGAAAACATCTGATCACATAAACCACATTGACAATGCTTGTGATGTGCGTATGGTCTCGCTCACACAACAACTACGATGTTTGGTCAGGTTAAGAAGCTTTGCTTATTAGACACTTCATAGCTACGATCATCATTTATTTCTCTGTAGCCCTAACACTAAGCTTTGGCATGTTGAGTATGCCAAGTTCAGATTCTTTCTCTGTGTTCTAGTGTTTGCTTCTGCTTGGCTTGTAGCTAAGCCTGGTGTATACTTAGGCTCTCTACTGCTCTCTGTTGCTTTCAAAGTCACCTGCTCCTGATTGAGATGGGTAACCAGGGAGAAGTAAACACACCAATAAAGATGTTGTGCTACTGTGCTCAATGTAGGGAGAAACAAACAAATATCGGCACACCCCCGTGTTTGCCTGTTAGCAGAAGGACACAGCAGAGAAATTGAGGAGAGCTGCTATTTGTCATGCACCTGCTGTCTGTATGTTTGTGGCTTGGCTTGTTTTGCTTACTACTGCTGTGAGGCTGGTGGGAACTACAAGCTATACACTCATCTGCCACTTTATTAGCAACAGCATGCTAATGTTACATAGGATTCTGCATTGAGTTTGCATTTTAGATGGTCATTGTAACATGGACCAGGTCCTGAAAATATTAATTAGGGTTTCTTGTTCATGGCGAGATCATCATGCTGCGTCATTCCTATAGTGACTTGGTGGATAGCACAGATTCCTCCCTTTGTGTGCATAAGCTTACTACAGGTGCTCCAGTTTCCTCTCTCAGTCCAATTACATGTATGTTAAGGTCATTTCTTCAGATTCTAAAGTACCCTTCCCTTTTAAGTGTGTATATGAGTGTGTGTGGCCTACCATGGATTGGCACCCTGTCTAGGTTGTTTCTGCCCTGTGCAGTGTAGGCACCAGCTTTTCTGTGACCCTGACCTGTAGTAAGTGGATAAGAAAATGAATGACTGGGAAAACCGTTATTGTACACTGAGCTCATTGTCATGTCCGGTTACACATGACCATCATCAATAATCTGTCTGTGACTTTCAAACTAGTGGTAAACTGATTTTGTTTTTGTTAATAGCTGATGCTAATATTTAGGGAGCAAGGTTTTTTAATTTTTTGCAACTTTTAAAATTAATAACAAATGAGACAAAATAGCTGACCTCAAACTAACATTTATTTATCACATAAATGCACCAGCTCTGCTTTTTTGACTTTTTATAAATAAAAACTAAATAAAATGTTTTATTGTACTTAACATTTATTACCAGAAAACAGCATATTCATGTCTCTGAGAGGAAAAAAAATGCTTAAATATAAACAATGTTGTGCGCATGGTAGAAGCATCTATTTGTTTTTAATGTCTTTAAGTTTTCATCTTCGCGTAGGTGGCCCGACCATCACTAAATGTTCTCCCAGAATAACATTTCTCTGCATTTTACCACTACTTTTAAATAATGACCTCATGAGTGCAGGCAATGGCCAATGCCAATGATCTCAAAATGCCATTAACTCAGTTGTTTAATCCGTCTAACAGTAATTCTATTGTCAGTGAGTTCCAAAAACATTCCAAACACAACTACACCTTCACCAGCATCTTAAACCGTTAACAAAAAGCAGATTGCAATCACTAATGCATATGAATATTGCAGCAGAAAATGTTATGTAGACTCGCATACCTGCTTGTGGCTGACAGGAAGGAGCCCTCTGTGGCCTGACTTTCAACCCATCAACCCATCAACCTTAAGACCCAGAGTTCTTTTGCTTGAGTCTGAGTTCAGAGATGCTTTTTTTTTTTGATCACCTCTATTTTGACAATTGTTTATTCTATGTTATAGCTTTCCAGGCGGCTCAGCCCTGTCTGGAAACTCTCAAATTAAGTAATTAACAAGCTATTTGCACTTGCAGAACTGATTTTCAGTTTGCGTTTTGATTTTCAAGCAATTCCATTACTAATCTCCCTGTGAACTGGTTTAAGGCATAACACATAAATCTAAAATATGCTGCATAGGAAGTTCTAAAGCAGAGCATTTAACCTGATTTGTAATGGATTTGTATAAATGTAAATACCACTGGTGTTTGCTGGTTGGAGACATATTAGAGATATGTTACAGGTAGTAATGTATGCTTAGTACTAAAATGCTAACATAAACTCTATTACTACTTCTGGTGAGCAAAGCCTCATGGAAAATCTGCTGTACAACCCCAAGGCACTGACACTCATTCATGCCTGTGTGCTTTTGGAAGTCTATGTAGGAACTGCATGCATGTTTAAAAAACAAATACCAATGCTGATTGGGCAACTGACTTTGAAAATGTAATTTCGATCAGACACACAGGCTTCACTGGTAGTGAATGGTTTGTGAGTTGGTGCATTTGCACAGCAAAAAAGATTCCTGTGCCTATTGGACAGTGTGCTTTTTCCTGTTTGTTCCATCCTGAAACAGTTGTTCTCTTATGATGGTTGCTTGACTTCTCAAGGTCGCCACCTGCTTCGCAGTGTACATAGTTATGGTGTTTTGGCTTAAAAAAGATGGATGTTGCACAAAAGACAACAATCCGCAGAATATATTAGAAAAAAGAAATATTGACGAACAGTTAATTTCACCATCTGCAAACTAGCCACCATGCAGAACATAAGGATTATTACAAATTTCGGGTTTCAGCTGTTTACAACATATTCATTATGTATGAAAATACATAATGAATATCACTTAATTCCAGTGTAAAGGTGACTTGCTTTACTTTATTTTGTTTTGTTTTCATTAGTAAGAAGTTCTTTTTCTATTAATTATAATGTTTAAATAATTTCCAGTGAGGTTTGGAGGCAAAAGACATGTGCAGGTGTGTTGGAGTCTCATATACAAAAGGAGTGTGCAACAGAAAAAAAAACTGGAAACCACTTCCTTACACCAGATGAAAATGTGTAACAAATTCTGCCAGCATTTACATCTAAAAAAAACTGTGCCAAAACAGTCGATTTAGGGAGTGAGGTTCAAACAACTTTTGAATATGTAAGATACGTACTGCTATGTAACAGTAACTAGTATTGTAGATGTACAAAATCCCAGAAAATACTGAGGTATAATTTTTGGCTAATATCGAACACTTCTAGTGCCAAGCAATGTGGTAGCCAAGCAGTTAAGGCCCTGGACTATGAGCCAAAAGGTCTATGGTTCAAATTCCACCTCTGTCAAGCTGCCACTGTTGGGTCCTACAGCCCCTAACCCACAGTTTCTTGAGTTGTGGGATTTTATAGTTTGTGAGTCTCTCTGGATAAGGGCGTCTGCTACATGATGTAAATGACCGGCACCCTGCCTGTACCTTCCCCCTGCAGCCTTGAGTTCGATGATGTGGCTATGGAAAGTGATTAAACCTGTGGTTCATAAATATGTGATAACCTAGTCAGTTGGGAATCATAGGTTAATTATAAGGAAAACGGAACATGGTCAGCTATGAAATAGCATCCCTGTACATAATTGCAATTAGGCCTATTTGACTGACAGAATCTTAGCTCAATAAGAATGTCATGACAAATTAGTTGACTTGTCGACTAGTACTGTTTGTCTTTCGCTACATGCCTCCCTGGTTGGTTCTAGAAGTTGGCTGGCAGGCACAACGCTGGGGTGTGGTGTTCTCCGTGGTTAAGTCATTAGCTGAGGCGTGTCACTTGGTGTATGAACGCATTGAAACGGGGGTGGAGGCTCCGGTCCAGCCTTTAGGAAATGTTGAATCAGATTTTTCAAAATTCTTTTTTTTGTGCCAGCTTGGGCTTAATAGGACTAAGAAGAGCTTCCAGGTCCATCATAATATTTTTAAGTTACCATGACTTAGTGTGTGAGTCACCACTCACTTTATAAAACCGGGCTCAACCAGGGAGTGGCCCTCCACAGAAGAACCGGAAGAACCCGGTTTGGAGCCAAGACTCCAGTAGACTTTCCTTACGTGAGATGAGAATGGCTGTTTTGTACTTATTGAGGGATTAAACTGCAATTGTAGTATGAGCAACCAGATAAGAGGTGATCTGATTCAGATTGGCTTGCTAGGTGCCACGCAAACCCTAGACATACCTCCTTTCTTGTCTCTTCAACTTAATGCTTAGGCTTCTTTCCAGACAGGCATTCTTCCTGGCATAAAGCTAATGTTAAACTTCATTTGAAAGCAGTAATATATGGTTATTTAGTGAAAGAGATTTGGAATACATTATGGAACCTTTGGATCATAACTGGTGTAATCCAGATAATATTAAGCCATTTGGAGGGGCCTTTTCATTTTTTCCAGTCAGACACCCTCAAGATGTAACTTTCTACACTGAACATTTCAGCACGCGTTTTTGCACTCTTTGAGCAAATTGTTTTTCTTCTCTTCCAAATTTAAAATCCAACTTGCAAAATCTGTCATGCCCCACAACAAGACATGGACGCAGTGACTAACAAAACTATCAATGCAGGTTATGCTTTAGATGAGTGAACATAAAAAGAGGGCCTAATGTATTTACTCATCCCTGAAGTACTTTTCTTTCGAAAACAGGCTGTTGGCTTGTAATTGTGTTTTGCAATGCAAGTGTTCTTGCTTATTACCATTTGCTCATTTCATTTATGTACCTCAGTAGCAGTGTAATCTGCTAAAATATTTATTTTTTCAGTTTAATAAAATGAAATGATTGTACGTGCGTATTGCACGTCAGTGATTCCATTACCCCATCCAGATGTCCTCTCCTCTACTTTTTCTTTGCTGTCTGACTGATTAGGTCTCCCAGGAGCAAGTTGAATTTGGATTGATTTGGATATTTTCTTGACTAGCTGTTACAGAGGTATTTCAAGTATTTGTTTGGTTTAACCTCTAGGCAAAAGAGCTATGCTGTGGTTAATGGGCACATTTCTTTCATAGTGCAAAAAAGTCTTACGGAAACTGATTTTACTTTGTTGGTATCGATGTGGCAATATGAGAACTTTTCCATCAAAGCCTAAAATGTTTCAGTTTGGTGCCCAGTCAGGAGTTTCCCTTAAATGATGAATCACTGAGCAATTTGTCATGACAACCAGGCAGCAAGCCTTATTGTTAGAGAAGGCTAAGCCGTTAGAGTCATGTGATCATATCCACAATCACAGTATCCATGATGAAACACTTTGCCTGCTGTGCATACAGAATAATTTTGAGCAGTATGATATATGGCTATGGTTTCTACTCCCTCACTCCCTAGCCTGTCTGCTATGAATCCCTAATGCAGTTGAGTGTCCATCAGGTTTTAATGCAGTATATGTCTTAGCAGTCTTTACAGTCTGGCTGCTGCTTCTAGGTTTCTGGAAAGGAACCTATTCTGGTGTTTGCTGCCTCTGCTGTGATTTCCCCTTGCCAGCCTTTGATTAGGAAAAGGTAATGTGCTCTAAAAAATGTCTTTGGCAATTTACTTCTGACTAGTTACAGGCCAGGTCAATAACCTTTGATGGATGGGATGTTAGTCTGCCTCTGGAATAAAAGGGTATGAGGCTTCATAATGTATGACTGATCACATGTTTTCAGTGCATTAAAAGCTGTGATGGTAGTGTTATTGTGATAGCTTGGCTTTTTAAATTGCTATTTATGTAATAGCATAATAATAATAATATTAAATTGCTTTGTATATAGTGCTATTTAACGTTGTTCCCAGACAACAAGCTAAAGTAATATTTGCAGTGATCTGACCTAAAACAAAAGATTAGTGTAGAATTTGGATTTGGCACATTTTTCAAACATCGTTGGTTTTCTCCCTGCCCTTCAATCACAAGTAAAATTTTAATTGACCTGACATTTCTGATGCAACTGGCTGTGAAAAGAAGGTGACAGGAGAGAAAACAATCACTTGGCTTTCTGAATTAAAATACATTTTTTGTTTTAACAGTGGCATGATCTCATAATTTGGCCAAATATAGCGAGTGTATATGCTGAAGTTAAAGTGATTCTCCAATAGCAGAAATTTGAATTAGACTATCAAATATCAATCATTTCATTCTCACAGATCATTCAGGTAAAAAAAGCTATTTTCCATTTCTCTGTTCTGGATTATAAAATGTCCCTGGTGATGTGACAGGAGCTGGCTTTCAGCCTTAAAGACTTTAGCACAGCCTGATTACAGTCTGTTTGAGTCATATTAAACAAGAGTAAGTGTGCAGACATGTATGAGGTTTAGAGTTGGCCGAGAAATTACTCTCGGGTCTGTCCCCTTGGACACATTAAGATTTTTTGCAATTGTTTTCTGTTAATCTCTAGCTAGGATTCTCCTCTTTTGCTGGATTGTGCCATCCTTATTGTCATTGCCAAATACAGTGTCTTAGCCAGTTTAGGTCTGGGTTAGCCGTCACATGAAAGAGAGTCTCAGTAACCACAGTGAGCACAGTCTCAGCCATTTACGTTGTAAATCTTTGAAGAAATAACCATATTTTTTCTCACTTTTTTGTCACTTTCCATGGGCATTCCGGAGGGCCTACTGTTACATTTCAGCCTATCATTTAGTTTGTTTGATATGCTGCTGTGGAGAAAGGGCCAGCTGTGGGATGGAGGAAACCACTGATGAACAGCTCTGTGGAGCTTAATGAAAAAGCTGCTGGCACATTAGTCTGGAGAATTGCGGAGCGACATGGTGAGGCCTGAAGGTAACACAAACAAATGTGTGGAGAGTAACAAAAGTGAATGTGTAGAGAGAATGAAGAGCCAAATGTATGAGGCCTGCAGAGGTGTTGGGTGCAAAAAAACAAAAAACAAAAAAAGGTGTAATACAGTTGGTGTATTCTCTTGTGATGGTGGAACCGTGGTAGAGGTCTGTAATTAAATACAAAAACAATAGCAGTTATTGCTAGCAGAAGGCAAGCACTTGATTACCTGATGGATTGTGACTGAATTGGCCTGACACTGGGACAGGAACTGTAAGACTGATCTCTCACATGTCCACTCTGGTGATCAGCTGTCAAACTAAGATTCTCTAGTTTAAGAAACATAATGGATAATAGTGTTTGAAATGTAATTGTGAACCAAGGCCTAGGTACCAAATTTGGTGCATTGGCGAGAAAAGACACCTCTAGGCTATTGAGTTTTATATGCAAGAAATTGTGAGTGAGTGGCAGCTCGTTTTTTTTTTGTCGTGGTCACTGTGTGATGGGAGGTGATGCCTGGTGAAACCAGGGGAGCATTCCTAGCTCTGTTGAAGACAGATTGGAGGATCTGGACACAAAAAACCCAGTACTCCCAACTCTGCCCACCTAGCTCTGAAATTTAGGAAGCTCAGGAGCTGACTTTGTTGCCAATTCCTGTGTGCTGCTGGGAGGAAAGGGACATTTTCTGCCTATGAAATTCCACAGACACAGAACATGTCACCAAGCCTCGAGAGTTATTGCTTCTCATCTGTTGATTTTCACAATACTAATTAATTTAGCTCTCTACCACCTGAGCCTCAACAGAAAAAAACAACCTTTTGCACCAAATTAAAGCAATCAACAGTCTATCTTTAAAGCATGTCTACAAACTGCTACAATAATGATACCCAACTGTGATGTTTCAGAATTAACCTTTAGCTAAATTAAGAAGGAAATGTCAAGCTGAAACAAATGCATCGTATAAATGTATCAACCAAAATGTTGTAGCCATTGACAGGTGAATTGAATAACATTGACAGAGTGAAACTTTGGTCATTGTTCTGCTGGGAAGCCTTGGGTCCTGGCATTCATGCAGGTGTTACATTGATATGCATGATACCTACACAGGAGTGTGTGATGATATGTATTGTCTATTAAAATATCTTAATTGTTGCTTTAACAATGTGTAATCTGACATTGCCAGATACATGTTCATGTATGCTGCATCCTGTAGTAGGTTAGATTTCTGTGCCTTTGGAAATGCAGCATGCTTAAACTAACTAGCATTCTACCTAAAAGCAAACCTCAACATATGCCATTGGAGGTTGTTTGGCTTCGGAAAGATGGATGTTGTTTAAAAGATGGCAATATGCAAATGTTGGAAATCAGTTGCTGTAAAAGGCAGCTTCATAAATAACCACATTTTTCGATTAAATACATCTGTGGCAAAATTACTAGGCAACATTTAATATCATCATAATATCAATAAAATTTATATTGACAAGAGAAAGCAAGTACAACGTAAGACTTTTACATATACTTTTAGAAAGATGCAGCGTATTATTGACAAAATCCTGGACAATATTGAGATTTTTTGTAAATATTGTGCACGTTTTGTTTTACTGCAAAATAAGTGCTTTTGCAGAACAAATATATGCCCATTTATGGCAATGGTGTTTGTTAAAGGCAGTGCCTTCTGTCAGCAAGATAATGACATTTGTGGAGGCCCTATACATACAATAAAAACTACAGGACATAATAATAAACTGCTGCAAATTTTTTTACTTTAGACCATCATGAACACTTCACACACAAGAATATCTTTTGTTCCTAACATTTCAGACTTTCTATTATCAGCTACATGGTATAAAGCTAATCTGTCTGTCATGCTGGACTGTCCTTTTTTGTTTGCAAGGTAGCCTACTGCGTTTCATTACTGTAAAAGGTACAAGCACATAGTGTATTTTGAACGTATCCTCACTCGCATACTGTATAACTTTGTTACTTATCCAAGAGCACTCTGAAAGAAGGTGTTGCTTTTTCAGTTAAGAATAACATAAAGATTGTGTGTTCACAATAAAGTAAAATTTGATTTGTACTAACCTGGAATCAATCCATTATCTCATTTAGTTTTTTATGCACTGCTTCAAGAGATAGTGTGCCAACTACTTTGATGGATTGCAATGCATGTTTTTAAAACCTTTCTTAATATTTAGTTAGTTGTGCATCTTTTAATTCTTTATGGCCTTCCCTGTTTCGTTGTGGCCCTGTTTCTCCCCTAAGATGCATTTACCCATATTTAATGCAGGAGAACAGGATAGGCAGAAACAAAACATCATCAATTTCCTGAGCATCAATATTTCCCATTAGTAACTAGCGATGATTTACTGCTCACAAAATTAGGGGATATTTCAAAATTAAATATCCTATAATGAAACATCCTCTAGTTTTTTTGTGAGCAGTATAATTACAAATACTTTAGAACTTCAAATCCAACTCCTTAGTAAAGCAAGTCTACTGGAATAATTACCTGCCTCTATCCTTCAGGAATCTTCATGATTGGCTCATTGACAGACCAACCCCAGAGCAGGAAGTCAGAGCAGATGTTTGAAGGCTTTGTTCAAGGTCTGACCATTTATAGCACAAGCCACAGGATACAGGGTGGATCTCTAAGCTGACTTGGCCCACATGGTTCTAACACTGGTGTTTTTTAATAGAACTTTATTGTGGTTCACTGACCAGGGAGACATGAATTAGAACTATGTCATGAATTCAATGACCACTCAGTGGTTAAACATGGCTTAACACTAGGTAAAATTTGCTCCATAGGGTTTTCTTAGTTGTGTTTAGGTTAGGAATCTCATAGCATCTGTTACCACAGACATATATACATATGTATATATGTAGTCTTCAGACTCTTTCACTAATTTCAAATTTTATGTTGAGACCTTAAAATAATATATTTAGATAAGTTTATATCACATTTCGCAAATGTAGTATAAAGGGAAAAAAAAGATTTTGACTGTGAATTTGCTGTGACACTAGAAATTTAGCTTTGGGGGCCTCCCACTGCGCTTGATAATTTCTGAGATGTTTCTACATCTTGATTTAAGTCAGTCTGTCGTACATTCAGTTGAGTGGCCGTGATTTGGAAGAACACACGCCTGTCTATACAAGGTCTCTCAGCTAACAATGCATATCAGGTGTTGCAGCTAGTGAAAGGGCCTAAATACTTATATTCATATAAATTTTTAATACATTTGCAAAGATTTTTTAAAATGCTGTTATTACTTTGCCTACTACTTTGTTGTAAATAACCTTCTTTTTTAATCTTTGTGATTTATCGAATTTAATATCAATATTTTATATTTTTATTTATAATTAAAAATAAATTAAAATAATATTAATATTTCATATATATATATATTTTTTTTTTCTTTTTTTTTTTCTTTTAAATTATAAATGCAAATTTTAGCTAATTTAATGTTGTACAGAAGTGGGTTTAGCAAGCACTGCCTCAACAAGTACTGTTAAAAGTACTGTTTCCTTTTTTTTATTGGAACAAGATTTCATGATATCCTCAGAAACAGGAATTTTAACATAAGATAATTTTTTAGCATTTTAGTAAATTCTGAATGTCCTTAATAAAAAAAAAGTAACATTTGTTATGTTACGGGTCAAATTTGACCTGGCATAGATTATTGGCAGTTGCATCCATCACATAAAAGGTGTGGGTTGCTAATCAAATATGGCTAAATTTGCCTCACCCACACACATACACATTCTCACACACACCACTCTTCTTTACTTCTTTACTACAGGAAATTCACTATACTGAATTTAAATAGTGTTTTTTCATGCAAACAGGTGGGTTATTCTGGGATGAAAAGTGTATGGAGCCAAAAAAAACCCCTTGAAATTGAAAACAGTGTTTACATGGATTTAAATACATACTAAGTGAGCTATGAGGTGAGAAGCAACATTGGATGATATCGTTTTTGAGAATTATCAGGCGATTTCATTCGGGTCCAATTTGACCCGCTTACACTAAAAAACGTGGGTAACTTAACACAATACAAAGGTTAAGAACAAAAAGCAGGCACACCTATTCATTACAAGATTTATTTGCTTCTGCTTCTAGCTGTGTGGAATACTAGCACAGGCGTTTCAATATAAATCATTTGAAATTACCTTAATTTTTAAATGTATTATTTACAAAATGTGCTCTGATCTTAATCCAAGTCCGAATAATAGATTGGCTAAGCAACAAATATACAAATAGCCTACTTAATTTTCATATTCTCATATCTTTATTTAACCCATTGATTAATTATTCCTAGAATTAGCAAAAATTACTTTATAGTGTGAATGAAGTATGCTGTTTAATTAAATATGTCTAGCCTCTTGGTGTATCCCCATGTTATATACGTGTCATTATTTGGACATGTAAAAGTGATTTAGATTGACAGAAATATAGCTGCGTTAATTGGGGTGGATAACAACTGAGGACTTTTATAAATGTAAAATTGATTGTGACATATCTCAGCTTGGGACCCATTACTATTACTTTCTTGAACATGAAAGAGCATTGTGATGACAGTTTGGTGATGATATACTCATGTCTGTGCTGGTGCTTCATCGAGAGCTACTTGAAATGGCCAGCATTGAAGCTGAAGAAGTAGTATTCATACAGAATACACAACACATCACAGCTGCAGTGGTTGCTCAGAAGAAGAACCAATATGTTCATGTTCTCATCAATCGCCAGAGAACACTTTGGTTTGAATGTGTTAGACCACCAACACTACTATTTATAGCCTGCTTTGGACTACAAATCAAACCCAACATTTTATTCTAGGCAAGGGCCGAGTGCCTACACTTGAGTCAGTTGTTCTGACATGTAGCCTTGTAGGCAAGCAATTACATCTCATTCACCAGATGTCACAGAAAAGCTGGTGTAGTGAAGACCTGTTAACATTGCCCCAATGATCCCCATTTCAAACAGTAACAAAAACTACAAATAAAGTACTATGTGCCTTGTTTCTAAAGCTAAACTGTGAATGGATCCATTGGCCTCATCTTGGGTTATAAAAGCTGGCTATGTGATGGCTCTTGTGTCCAGCTGAAGCACCTATAAACGTGTCACCCAGCTCTTCATGGATGTTTGTGCTCCTTGTTTTCTTAGCACACTGAATTGTTAGTGTAAACAGTCTTTAACCTTTGGCTGTTTTATTTTATTTCCACTCTTGTTCTAAGACGTGTCTTCTGTGCTTTATTTTTTTGTATTTCATGTGATTTCAAGTTTATTTTCACTTTTGCACCACATGTTTATGTATTCACCACCGTGCATCCCAGTATGTTTGTGTACTCAAGCATGCTGGTTAGTTCAATAGATGTTAAGACAGGATGTGGAAAAGCTCCCAGTGTCACTTGCAGATTAATCCTGGAACAGTGTCACATTTTACAGACAGTAAAAGGGAGAAAATTCAAGTGGGAGAGAAGAAATAGATTGATTTTGAGTACCTGCTCCAGTCTGTTGGCCAGAGGCTGTTCAGTGGATGACCTCACCATCTGAGGGGGTGGAATACAGTGAGCCATTTCAACTGCCTTCCAGGACGCCCTTGTTTATTTTTGTCTATAAGATGATGGGAAATTTGACTGCTGCAGAAACAAACTGACACCCCAGTGCAGTGTGCCTGCCAGACCAGACCATCTTGGGCGGGGGTGTTTGGGGTGTGGGAGAGACTGTGTTTGAATGCTGTGTTTTTAGGGTTTGGTTTCTGCGCTGAAAGTATAATGGAAAAGATGGTGAGGCCATGTGCAAAGTTTGTTGTTCCACTGGCCATAATGGTCAAACTGTGTGTGTGTAAATTTAAAGCAGAAAGTAATTGGAGTGTGTGTGTGTGTGTGTGTGTGTGTGTGTGTGTGTGTGAGTGTGTGAGTGTGTGAGTGTGTGTGTGAGTGTGTGAGTGAGTGAGTGAGAGTGTGTGTGAGTGAGTGAGTGTGTGAGTGAGAGTGTGTGTGAGAGTGTGTGAGAGTGTGTGAGAGTGTGTGAGAGTGAGTGAGTGTGTGTGTGTGTGAGAGAGCATGTGAGAGAGCGTGTGAGAGAGCGTGTGAGTGAGCGTGTGTGTGTGAGTGTGTGAGTGTGAGTGTGTGAGTGTGAGTGTGTGAGAGTGTGTGTGCGAGAGTGCGTGCGAGAGTGCGTGCGAGAGTGCGTGCGAGAGTGCGTGTGTGAGTGTGTGTGTGAGTGAGTGTGTGAGTGAGTGAGAGTGTGTGTGTGTGTGTGAATGTGTGTGTGTGTGAGTGTATGTGTGTGTAAGTGAGTGAGAGTGTGTGTGAGAGAGCGTGTGAGTGTGTGTGTGTGTGAGTGAGTGAGTGAGTGTGTGTGAGTGAGTGTGTGTGTGTGTGTGTGTGTGTGTGAGTGTGCGTGTGAGTGTGTGTGAGTGCGAGTGTGTGTGCGAGTGTGTGTGCGA
>JAVSBV010000086.1:5393719-5426322 GCA_033117975.1 Parotocinclus spilosoma | reverse complement strand
TGCGCATGTGCGTCAAGGACAGCAAGGCATACGCAGTAGTGGAAACTGCCGTAGTTTGGAGAGAAAAACAAAGTTTACCCCCCCCCCGCCCCCCCCAAAAAAAAACTGCGCATCGACTATTCAATTAGTCGTCGACTATTTTAATAGTCGACATAATCGTGACTAGTCAACTAATCGTGGCAGCCCTATATTTGACTATAGTAATGTTTGGACAAAGTCCATTTCGGTCCGTTTCACAGAGCATAATGTTGTCCTTAAATGGCACTGTGGTGTCGAACCAACCAACAGTGCCTTCACACCTCAAATTGTGGCTAACTGGCTACAAACGTGACATGATGTGCGCATCAGATCATATTTTCCTCCCCTTCAATAACCAGTCCAGTGTTCTGGCCCAGTATGGGTTATACGACCACTTGGAATGGCAAACTCATATGTTTTCCAAATTACAGTGTTGCATTCCAGAAAGGTTGGGCATTGCATACATCAGCGTCTGACCACCGGTGTACTTGCGCTCTTCCGAGTTCCCGATATAAAACTCCGGGGGCTTCTAGTGCCGAAGGACGTGTATGGGTGGGTAACCCCCGAGGTAAATTTAGTTTGTTAGGGGCACTTTGAAGGTTTTCCCATCCCGTACTCGTGCACTCCCCGCACGCTTTGAGCTTGTGCTCTTCTGTCGTCTGCACCTGCATAGCCACACTCCAGCCGAGCGTTCGTCCTGAATAGGACGCTCCCCGGTCTGGCTTCTTCGTTTCCGAGCTCACGCTCGCTCTCTGGCGCTTCGCGTTTGCGCTCCTTGCGCACCTGAGTTCATTCTTGTGTTCTGGCGCTTCGGCGTCTTTTGTGTGTTATTCACACTCGCGGTACAAGCGCGAACCGAGATTATGCTCATGCTCGCCCTCTGGCGCTTCGGCGTCCTCTGTACTCTTTAGAGCAGCCACCCGGTAGTGCGTTAGAAGTATACACGTCCTGGCATGGCGTCCCGGAGCTCCAGCGCTTTTGCGCTCTCTTGAGTCTCACTCTAGTTAGCTGCTGACTCGAGATATGCCCCGGCTAAAGTAGCCACCCAGCAACAAACACTCTATAAGACGCGCCCCGGCATGGCTTTTATTTAATTGCATGCATTATGAAATGCATGCTCGCTTCCTGGCATTCGACTACCTCCGTGCCTCGCCATTTGAGAGACGTCCCAAAACCGTGCTTTCTCCACACCTGCCCCGGCTGGAGCTTTGGTGCCCTCTCACGACCAGTTCGTGTGTTGCTCCCACTCGGGATGCAACCTCGGCACGCCCCTTTATCCTTTTGGGTTTTTTGTGTTAGGAGCCTTACCTTCTGCTTTTCATTTCTTTTCAGTTGTTCTATATTATTTTCTCATTCTTATTATACGTCGTGGGATATGCTTATCCCGCATACCTGGGTTCTAATAAAAAACACCACATCTTGTAATATCTAAGGGAGATGATGGCCTGTTGGCTGTGCCACAGCAACCCTGTTGCAGGGCATGCCAACAACCTTACCCTGTGTTCTCTGGGAAAGGTAGCTTTGTTATGCGGGAGCACACTAGAGTACCCAGAGAAATCCCATGCAGGGAGAACATGCAAACTCCACAGACACGTACCCCAGGGTCACGATCAAACTGGAGATCTCAGAGCTGTAAGGTCGCAGCACCGTGCCAACAGGCAGAGATAAAATGTCTGTGGGAATTCCTGCAGCTTACATCAGATCATGGCACAGCATCATAAATGGACTCTTGACTCATCCATTTCAAACCATGAATTCACTATCAACTTTGTGGTGAAGGTCACCAATACTGACACTTTCCTGTAAAACCTCTTAATCCCAATTTATGGTTCCTTCATGACTATCCAGGCTGTGTGGCAGCAAACCATGTCCTGCTGTTTCTGTACAGTGCCCTTATACTCCAAACAAAAATGTGTGCCCTTCTGACAAAGGTTTGATTTGCATTAGTCAAATTATGTAAAAAAAAAACAACGAGTTATCTGAGAGGCTACACTGCACAGAAAACACCTCCCTGCCTATCACCCAACACAAAGCTATTAACCTGAATCCATAAGGCATATAACCAATAAGAAAGTCTGCTAAAGGATAGTAAGTAAAAGGCCATTTAGACTCCTTTTAAGGCCAGAGCATGCAGTGCCAAATCTAAAAAGGTGGATCAAATATCAAACCAGCAGGCCAAAGCGAGGCTAGGTTGTGTTACAAGTGCTGCTTTGGCTCTCGCAAAAACACATCTCTTATTAAATAAGAAAAAGCGCTGATCTGGTTTACGGCTCACAAAGAGGTCACATGACAAAATGACAAGACAGGGTGATGCATTGCAATGCAAATAATATCCAGTCAAGACCATTTTAATGCAGTTTGTGTAATGGTATTCTGAATACTCAAATGAGCATTGATGTGGTGTTGTTAAAAATAATGGTATGTTATGTTAGACCAGCAATAAGTTTGCAACAACAAAACAGTTATATCAAATGTAAGAGATTGGGTTTGAATCGGGAGAAGCACAGTAAGTAGCACCGCTACCTCACAGCAAGAAGGTCGCAGGTTCAATCCCAGGGTGAAGGTACTCCACGTACTCCAGGTTATCCAGTGAGGAAACTGGACAGTACAAGGACATGCGTGTTAGGTTAATTGGTGTATATAAAGTTGCCCTTTTTGTGTGACTGTGTGTATGTGTGTGCCCTACAATGGATTGGCACCCCGTCAAGGGTTGTTCTTGCCCTGGTTCCCAAAGTTTCCGGGTGGGAAGATAAAAGCGGAAGATAATGAATGAATATTATTAATATATTTAAAATATTCCAGAAGCTCTTATAGTTGAGCAGTTAGAGTACATACCTTGTTAAAGAACTATGAGCGCAAAAAACAACAATAAAACAAAATAGTTTATTAATTGTAATAAAGGCCAAATGTTTAATTAATTCAGCTACTGATTTGAGGTCATATCACCCAACATTAACACGCAAGCAAACACGCGAAGAACACAGGGAGAACCTAATGGATAACACTAGAGTACTGTCATCCTACTGCCCATTTGAAAATTAGAAAACCACATTTCTACAAACTTTTAACTATAAACTGAAAAGTAGCTGTTACTTTTTACAATATTATATTATCCTAAATAGGCAATAGCCAAATTTAGCAATCCTAGGATGACAGTGGAAAGGAAAAACTCCCTGAATGTAGAAGGAAGAAACCTTGGGAGGACCAAGACTCAAAGGGACCCATTCCACCTCCTTAGGTGGCTTAGATGTTAACTGAAATAATTAGGTTGTAGTAATAGTAAAATTGAGTAAATAATACAAAATTGATTGAAAAAAAAGTAATTTACATAAGGAAATAGATTTAAGATAATGAGTCCTCAGCTGTACGTTATTGGAGGCACATCGTCTCCTGATGGAGGGAGTTAGAACACTCGGGTGTGGTGGGACTTTTGTGGTGGGAAGTTTGAGCTTCCAATTTATGCAACCTCTGCAGAGAACAAACTTTTCTACAATATTCTGTAAATATTTCTACAAATTTCAATGCAGCACCAGTTACATTCTGATCTCTAAAAAAAACTGTGGGATCACCCGGGAATGTTGAAATCAATAAGACTTGTACTTTGACCATTTGTTTAGTGGAAACACATGTCAAAGATAAACACATACACATATGCTTCAAGGCAAGCTGTGGACATTTTGTCCCGGTGACATGCAGCATGTGGCTGGAAAGAGCTGCTCTGTTGCTATGGAGCTCAAGGATATGGCAGGGAGATGAGATTCAGCACAAAAATCTGGCATTTTCTGTTTCTCCTTCACGTATCAACATGGCAACACTTAAAACTTCCCATTTCTGTTCGCTGAGATAAAATTCTGTTTGATTGTAATTAGAATGCAATATTTTGGTCTAGACCATGTGCCTATCTGTGGTCTTTCATCTCTCTTAACGTTTGTTTTAGGAGATTTCCAGACTGCTTTAGTCCATCAAATGCATTCCTTTTTAGTCTGAAGCTCTCCGTTATACGTTTGTTAGAAAAAGTGGTAGTGCTTTTATACATTTAAAGGAAAACCTACAAACTCTCTGCTCAGCAGTGAGATACTGATGGCAAACAGACAGCACAAACGTTCTCAGAAAACTCCTTCTCCTCACTGTGATGAATTTGACACCCAGCTGTCAAGTGGGAGCTCCGATGCCAACGATCGCATAACTCGCCCACATCTGCTCCGAAAATCTACATCCAGCAAAGAGGCTTTGTTTCAGATCGCATTTTATTCTACACCTACTGGCTACATGCAGAAATAAAGACTAGTGTACAAACAGTACACATATGAACTCTTAAATAAACCCAGGTCCGAAATACATCATAAACAGATCCAAAAGTCACAATGTATATTGACACACTAGCCTATTTAACACAGAGGGACAGATATAGCCTTCCTATTGTGACCTATCCTTGACCATTGGAAAAAAAAATGTAGAAGCCATCATATTAGATTAAGTTCAGTATAGAGCTTGGTATTTTAATAAGCAGCTCAGTTGACTGCAGAGCTATATTTAGAGTTAAAGTCATAGAGAAAAGAGAAGAATAAAGAGATTCTTCCTTAATGCAGTTCATGAGAGAGAGATTTAAAGTTGTATAATTTGTCCTTAGGGACAAGAGCAAAGCCAAAAACACAACAACAAATCCAAAAGCAAGAACGAATTCAGGCACACAACAACAAATCCAAAACCAAGAACGAATTCAGACACACATCATCAAATCCAAAAGCAAGAGCGAATTCAGAAACACATCATCAAATCCAAAAACAAGAGTGAATTCAGAAACACAACAACAAATCCAAAAGCACAACAAATCCAAACACACAAGAGACAATTCAGAAACACGACATCAAATCCAAAAACAAAAGCGAATTCAGACACACGACAACAAATCCAAAAACACAAGAGCAAATTCAGAAACAGGAACAAATTTAGAAAAACAACAAAAATCCAAAAACAAAGGGGAAATTTCAGAAACAAGACACCAGGTCCAAAAACGCATCCACTTCTTAAACACAAGAGCAGATTCAGAAACACAACGACAATTAAAAACCCTCAAACAACACAAGAGCAATTTCAGAAACACAACAATTTCAAAAACACAAGAGCAAATCTGAAAAAACAGCAAATTTAGAAAAACAACGAATCCACAAACACAACAGCATAAAAATTCTAAGGAAAAAAACAAGCAAATATTAGCATATACAAAAACACAATGGCAAATTCAAAAACAGAACAGCAGGGCCAGAAACAGACCAGAAAAGACCAAAGCAAATTAGCAAACAAAGTTCTTTTGTCAGTACAGGGAAGCTGCAAACTCTGTGTAAACCCTGTGGATCTGGTGGATATAAGTTACAGTTGTGGTGGAAATAAAGCACAGATGGAGGCTCTAAAGAAATACAATAGAGTTGTGGTGGACAAGTTCTACAGCTACTGTAGGTACATAAAGAAGATTTGCTAGACACATGCAACAGGCATACATTCAGTCCAGATGTAACAGACATACAAAACGGCTTCAGTTCCAGCATGTGGTGGGTATCCATTAACATTTCTGTTAGATTTAGCCACTTCCAAACTACGACTTTTCTTAACCATTCTTTGGTAAAACGTGTGTGCTTAGGGTTGCTATGTTGCTACATGACCCACATTCTCTTCAGATTTGGTTGACCAAACAACAGAACAGAAATGCCCTAATATTTTGCTGCTATAATTTAGAATCCATTGTGTTATCAATAATAGCAAGCTGCCTTGGCCCAAATGCAGCACAACAGACCCACCATGTTTCACTTATAAAATATAACGCTTCTCATCTCAATCATATTGTACTGTTTTTATCTCATCCATACAAAAACATTTTTTCCATTAGCCTCCTGACTTGTCCACATGATCACAAGCAAACTGCAGATAAGCAGCAACGTTCTTGTTCGATATCACAGTTTTTTTTCCTTTGTTTCTATTGCTGTGAAGTGTCTCCTGATGATGGACTCGTGAACATTAGCATATAGCTAATGTTAGAGAAAGCCTTAAGATGCTTAGAAGTTACAATGGACACTTTAGGATAAAGACTATTAGAGCCCAGTTAGACACGTCTTGGACTGATTATTCCTGTGGAGGGTAACTCTGGTCTTGAATCTCCCTTTTGGGAACACTGTTTTCCATTTGTACACAATCTGTTTAACTGTGCACTGGTGGGGTCCATACTTGTTAGAGATGGTTTTGCAACATTTTCCAGCCTGTTTAGCATAAACAATCCTTCGTTCTCACCATGAAACACATCCACAACAATGTTGTGATGTTCTGACTTTTGATCAGAAATCTTATTAAATACAACAGGTAAACTACTCACATCTGGTTGTCAATCAATCAATCAAAATGTATTTATACAGCGCTTTTTACAATGGAGCATTGTCTCAAAGCAGCTTTACAACAGTATATTATCTAAAAAAAAAGGGCAATCCCAGTTTGAGCAAGCCGATGGCGACAGTGGCAAGGAAAAACTCCCTTAAGGAAAAACTTCCTTAGTTGTCAACCCATTGAATTGTTAATTAATAGAGGACACATGAATATTGATTATGTTTTTTATGGCCTAATGCAGAACGGGTAGCACTGCTGCCTCACAGCAAGAATGTCCCGAATTCAGTCCCAGGGTGGAGCGGCCTGGGTCCTTTCCGTGTGGAGTCGGCATGTCCTCCCACAGTCCAAAGACATTCGTGTTAGGTTAATTGGTGTCTCTAAAAGTGGCCCTTAGTGTGTGCTACAATGGATTGGCGCCCCGTTCTAGGGTTGTTCCCTCCCTTGCACCCAAAGTTGCCGGGTGGGCTCTGGCTGGCCGCAACCTGTGTGTGGATTAAGCAGAATTATAATGGATAGATGGAGTTATGCAGAATGTTCTGGAGAACCACCATAAAGAGAGCATATGCTCCTGATGTCCAGGACTTGACTGGTGGACATGACTGGTGGACATACTGTACATGTAGCTCAAATCATATACAGGTGTGATGATCAGATGCTAGGGGAGACACTTTACAAGTGAAATTAACATATTAAACTAATAAACCATGCTGGTGACTAACTTTATAGTACTGACTTTCTAAGCCTACCCACGTTGGTAACTAGGCTGTGTATTTCAGTATGCCATGCTCATTACAGCAACCATCATCCTGATCATGTCATCATCTGACTGTGGTGGTTTACTGATTAAGATATTAAACTGTGGATCAGAAGGTCAAATCACAACTGTGCCAAAACTGCTGCTGCTGGATCCTTGAGCAAGTTACTTAACCACAGTTGCTTGTGAAATAACAGTGTAAAAGAGTGTAACAGCATACTCACTATCCCAGAACGCAATTCTCATTACAGCAACTGTCACATTCACTATCCATTCATGTAATCCTAGAAGCCATCATACTTCCAGTAATCCCATTATTGGTAACCATCATATTCACCATACCAGAATCACACACTGGTGCCCATCATATTCACCATACCAAAATCACACACTGGTGACCATCATATTCACAATACCAGAATCACACACTGGTGACCATCATATTCACCATACCAAAATCACAAACTGGTGACCATCATATTCACAATACCAGAATCACACACTGGTGACCATCATATTCACCATACCAAAATCACACACTGGTGACCATCATATTCACAATACCAGAATCACATACTGGTGACCATCATATTCACAATACCAGAATCACACATTGGTGACCATCATATTCACAATACCAGAATCACACACTGGTGACCATCATGCTCACCAGACCAAAATCACACACTTGTGATCATCATATTCACAATACCAGAATCACACACTGGTGATATTATATTCATACCAGAATCACACACTGGTGACCATCATATTCACAATACCAAAATCACACACTGGTGACCATCATATTCACAATACCAAAATCACACACTGGTGACCATCATATTCACAATACCAGAATAACACACTGGTGATATTACATTCACCATACCAGAATCACACACTGGTGATATTATATTCACCATACCAGAATCACACACTGGTGACCATCATATTCACAATACCAGAATCACACACTGGTGACCATCATATTCACAATACCAGAATCACACACTGGTGACCATCATGTTCACCACAAGTACAAAATGTTAGTGACCATCATTCGGACTACCCCAGATATGACAAACAAACACCACAACTTTGCACATAAGCCACAATCAAATACACTTCATCAGTATTCCCACTAAACCAGCATCCCATGCTGGAGACAAGCATACTCACTACCCCTGAATCCCATGCTGCTGACTATCACTCTCAATAGGTGTATAGTATAGCATTGCCCAAACATAACATAAAGGTTTTAAGTAAGCTTAGAAAACCTATCCTTTTTCATTGCCTTTGACTTAATGCTCTAGAACTACTGCACTGATTCAACGCACAGTTAATCCGCACAACATACAAGGTTCAGAGAATGAACTCAGAACATGTAGTTAGTACAGCAAAGCTGGAGAGATGCAGGGACTCGGAGTCCACACACACACACACACACACACACACACACACACACACACACACCGCAGCTTAATTAAAGCACTGCGGTAGCGTAAATCCATCTCATTCTTCTTACAATCAGCGGGAGAGTCCTGTCTTCTCGCCGCAGGTCCACTCTCCCCGAGGCGGGCTTCAGTCCGCGGCTCTTGCTCTGAGCCACAGAGGACTGAGCGCTGCTGCGCGGCTTGTTGTCCTGCCACAGGTAATAGAAAGTGCCCAGGATCCAGGCGACCGTCAGGATGGCGATGGCGTTGGCCCTAATCCTGCGCATGGTGAGTGTCCATAAGGAGCGTGCTTTCAGAGCTCAAGCCTGGATCAGAACTGTGCTGACTGTGGATGAAGAGCTGGAGCACAGAGAAGATTCACACAGCACTATCACTCGCTGTCTCTCGGTCTCTGTTGCTGCTGCTGCTCTGATTGAGAGGGTTGCCAGTGGAAATACCGGGCGGTCCTAGCGCCGAAACTTGGCGTGGCTTCGCTACGTACAATACAAAGGGATCATTAGCGAAGTACAGTACGCCAAGGGCTACATCCCAATCCGCACAGTACATCATACGTAGGTTACTTCATTGACATGCTATGTAGTGCTGTAGAATACGATTTTAAACAGCCACTGTACTGTAGGTGATGTAATGCTTTGATAGGATAGTTAGTGGGTTAATGTCGCTTTAATAAGCGTGTAGCACATGGTTGAGAGGATAAAGATAACAGTGAAGGTGACAACATTTACAGCATCTAGCAGATGCCCTAATCCTAATCCAGACCGACATACAACTGAGCTACAGGGTTTTGGGGTCAAAATCAAAGGCCCAAAGTGGCATCTTTGTGGAATCTGAGCTTTCAGACTCCCGGCTTTTAACCACTGAGCCATGACTGTATGGAATAAAGAAACTGTTACTGTCAAGTCTTTATGTATATCTAAGCATTAAAACCCAATAAACATATGTAATATTTGAAACAGAATCTATATTGTGTTGTGTTGTGTATGTAGCATGTATATACTGTGAATCAATGTATGGCAAATATTGTAGTATCTTGGCTATTTATTTAGTGCCTGGTAAATTGGAGCAATTTTTTTATATATATATAATAACGTATAGAGTATATAAGTATACTGGTAACAAAACTTCTGGGATATTTCATGATAATAGGATTTTTGTGAGCACACACTCACTGCCATTTTAATGGGTAAACCTTTAATTATCCTTTATTATAATATTATTATATTATTATAATCCTTTATTAGGCGCCTTGCTAGGACCAACTTGGACCCAGTTTTGCCCTCAGAACTACCATAATCATATCTGGCAAGTCTCCCGTTTTGGCCGGGAAACTACCGCATGTTACACCTCTTCCTGCCGTCCTCCCGAATTAGTATTTTCCTGTAAATTTCCCGTATTATATTATAATAAAAAAACATTCCTGTGCCTTTCAAAATTGAAATGTCACTAACCTCGCGAGAACTGGTGAGAAGAATTGTTACAGAAAATATGATGTCATTAGACAACAGCACTGTTTGTGCTTTACTCTAATATAAAATTACTCCTCTGGCCCAGCCCACAAATACTGTACACTCCTTCCAAAAGTGTTAAAGGATACAAAGTCTGCAACAACTCTATAATAAATCAGTGAAAGCCAGTGAACCACATGAGTGAACATGAGATAGTGAAAATGTGTAATGAAAATAAAACTTGTTTCACTTTAGGACAAGCAATGTGTATATATGCTAAAAAAATATGTCAAATAAATAAATGTGCTTTAATTCCCTTTTGTGTTTTTATTTAGACTTGTATTATAAGAATTACTGATGTAGGAATGTCCACAGCATTTCAGTGTCAACAAAGGTAGGCCTATCAGATTCTGATCATCTAATTGTAGTTTGTAAGTGGTTCAAAGATGGTTATTTTAGATTTCTTGTAAACCTGTCTGAAAATGTAAGGGATACTGAACCTCGGTTGGTCTGGTGGGATGGCGCGCAGAGGAAAATGTCCCTTATTTTCAAAACCAAAACTTGACAGCTATGCATCGTACAAATCATGGGACAATGAACATTGCACTCCTAAAAGGACAGGCAATGCTCAAAGAGCCACACATCCCAAAATCTTTGAGGATGAGATGATCCCATTTGAGTCAATGGAATGGCAATCTGGTGTTTGTGGAGCCCTTGTTGTTTTCAAAGTACATGAATCTATCAGAAACCAGTGATCTTCACAACATACATTTGTGGACATGTATTATGGTATTATCAAACGAGATATGTGAGAAACAGAGCTGTGGATGTTCATTAGGCTGGAAAAGTTTCAAAGCCATCTCTAAAGAGTTACACTGGAACCAATCCATAGTCAGGGAGATTGTATAAGAATTAAGGAAATCTAAAGGGATCTTTCTCTCTCTGGGAGTGATTACTACAAGATCAAATGGTGTAATTGTCCATGATGTCAAAAAAAGAACACAGGATAACTTCTAAGCAACTAAAGCCCTGTCTCACACTGGCTAATATTAATTTTCATTCTACCAGCAGGAGAACACTGAACAACATTTTTCAAAAACAACACTGATTACTGTAGTTTGCATGGTAAAAACGTGTAGTTGTTTTGTTAGTAGAAACTCAGCAAAATGTCATGTCAAAGTACTCTAAAGATTTATATTTACACACATTCATATGACGATATTTTAGCACCCTGTGTCAATGTTGTTAATTTTTGAATCAAAAAGAACATAACCGATTCTAATTTTCTAAAACATTTTTTTTCCAAGCAGTTGCTGCATTAATTAAAAAAACACCTATAATTTAAACTCATAAAGAATGTAAGGATTTGAAGTAAGATGTAAGGTCAGTACAGAATGTGAACCATACTTTTTTTAACTAATGTACTTAAACTCATTGCCATCACAACAAAATGCAGCTTTCCAAATTAAACTTCAAAGTGAGAGTTGGGGATCAAACCAGAGAAACTCAGCACTGGGACAGAGTTCTCCACTGTCAAAGCTATTCTGATGTCATGCTACGGTGGGAGTGTTCCACTACCAGTAAGTTCCAGCTGTCACTCTATGTTGGTTCTGAATTTGTTTACATTGCTGTTTCCCAAGTCCCACACATTGCAATATACTGTGTTACGGGTTTAGAAGAAAGCACACCTCTTCCTCTATTGTTTGAGAATTTTATCAAAAATATTATTTGCATTATGAAAAGCATAAAAGGCAAGAATGCAGTTTACTTATATAAATACAAGAAAACAATAAAAAGCTATGCGCTGTAATTGTGATTTTCATGTAACAAGTATGCAGATAATGTGAGTAGCTTGTTACTCATTTCCAAACATTTTGCAAAAACCTTGCTGAAATAATCAACATTTCCACTATGTCATACACATGTAGCTCAAAGTTGATGTAATGTATGTTGGCTAGTTCTTCTCTGGTACCGGTTTCACTGAACAGTATGGCAATGGATAAGTCTCAGTGTTACACCTTTTCCCATACATATGAATAAAAAGCATACAATATATTTTCTTTTAAATGTGCAGTTGGATTGACTTGGCTCTCATTACTACATGGAAAAAGCACATAACATGTAAATGTTTTTTGCTTCACTGTGTTACTACGGACAAATGACTTTAGTTTTTAAACATGTCACATAGGAGCTTCTCCATCGGGGTGTTCCCAATGGTTCTGTGAAAAAACAGCAGTTCGATCCTTTCTGAGTTCACAAAGTGTAGAGAAGGAAGGAGCAGTAACAGCCTTCCAAACCTAAATAAGACAAAACATTTTAAGTTTTACACTTTACATATTGATAATGTTGCATTTGGCATTTTGCAAGTTTGTTCTCATGCTCACCTTGCTGCCTGACTGGTGTAGAGTGTGTGAATATGCTGAGCAAGCATGACTTGAGACTGGTCTTGGAGATTTTCAACCTGTTCTGGGTCTTTGAGGCCACTTGCATCTGTTTTTGAAAAGTCCACATTAGTCAGGAAATACATACAAAAAGAATGTGCTGCTGCATCCCTGTTTCAATAGGACAGAGAACTTACCAGGCTTGAAGAGAACAATTGCCTTCAAACAGGCAAACTCTGTGGGATCTACCTGCAGAGCTTTGAACCGTGTGAAAAGCTCCTGCAGAAGGCGCAGGTCAGTGGCAGAGGCAATGTTTTTACCCTGGGAGGGTGGAGATAAGTCCGGCAGAGACAGCAGGGGGCAGCTCTCCAGTGGCATGGACCACTGGATGGCACAGAGGAGGAAAAGTTCACTCCATGCCTCTTCTAGCAAGATCACCTACATAAAAATAGAAATAGCTGTTATTTGTTTTATTCACATTTCTATCAGATTTAACAACCTTGCTTATAAATGTATCTATTCATCATTATAACTGGGCAGCCATGGCTCATTGGATAAAGTTAATCAGAAACTTGAGTTCAAATACCAACTCTGTCAAGCTATGTTGGGTGTTTGAGTAAGCTTCTTAACCTTCAACTTAGAGGCTCAGGTGTATGTGTCTCCAGATAAAAGAGCTTACTAAATGCTGTAAATGTAAATTATGTTCTGGCACAGTGGTGGCTCAAAGATTAAAAACTACTTTTTGGAAAGGTAATTACAAAACCCAGCACAGCCTAGCTGCCAGTATTAAAGACTTGAGCAAGGCCATAAACCTTTAAACGCTCATCTTAACTCTACGCCACTTTGAATAAGTGGTATGCAATATTATGGGAATGTAAATGTCTTAGATTTACTTATCAATGCACCACTTCTAATACTGTAATGCTGTCATAACTTTCACAGTATTGTTATCAAAGACAGGCAGCCTTAACAACAAAAAATACACATACCTGGTCTCTGAAGGGCAAGTGGGAAAACACAGGTAGGTTCTTTGCCCACTTGACAGACATAAACAGCAGACGGGCAGAGGTCTCATATATGTTCTCAGGGCTCGAATAGGGGTAGAGCATTGCATTGTTCCCTGGAGAGCTCGTCTCAGGCTCATTACTTGTCACATCAATGTTCTCATCTACTGTAAAGATAAAAGAACATGTTACAGTACTGTGAGCTATATATGAGATATAGAGTCACTGAGTCAAGATTATTTATTGAGATATTGTGTATATCTGAATACTATAAAAAAAAAAAAGAATTTGAGTGATTACTCTAGACTGAAATGTAACATGCATTCCCATACTCCCCATCCGGAAAACTTGGAGAATTCACTTACAAGGAAAGTCTAAGGACTCTTGTTGTTATACTTAAAATATTCAGTTGCACTATAACAATAAAAGTCATACAATAAGACATATATGACAGTGGGGAATTCTGAAGTAATTTAATCTATTATTTCCATAAGAATCTGTGTTAGCACAGAGGTGGGAGCCAACCCTAGACAGTGCATCAGTCTATCACAGAACACATGCACACACACACACACACACTCACAATGGGACACTTTAGAGAGACCATGTGAGAGGAAAGCAGAGAACTTGGATGAAATCCACACAGATACAGCCACAACATACAAACATCACACAGTCACAATCCAGACTAAAAACTGAACCAAGGATCTTTGAAGCTGTGAGTCACCAGTGCTAACCATTGTGCCGCCATGCCTCCTAACTTGCTTAAAAATAACCACAAATTATTTTCTCAGAAAATGTAGCCATTATTCCTAGTTGGAACCTAGAATACAAATACACCACTCACAAAAAATAGGGGATATTTAATTTCATATTCAGTATATATTTGACTGAAGAATTTCTGAAAGAATATCAGTTACCTAAAAAAATGCTTTTCTGTATGGGATATCTGACTGATTGAGTCACCCATACTGGAGCATTAATGTAAAGGAACATTTTTATTAAGATTAATAAGATTATTATGATTTGTTGGCTTCATTTTTTGAACTTACCATCCTCAGGTTCAAGTTTGGCGCAGGTCTCCGCTGTCATCAGACTGGCCATGAAGCGGTGGTTGTTTTTGGGACTGGTGCTGTGCTGACTGGGGACAGTGGAGCTGATACTAGAACTAATAGTGGAGGCCAGGAGGGGCCTGCTTATCACAGAACAGTTGGATGAGGATGATGTGGGCTCCCTTGTGGTGGCTAAGTGCTCCTTCTCCGTGTCTACATCTAGGGAATCTAGTCTGACCTGAGCTGTACTTCGTGGCTGGCGCTCATTCTGCACAGCTGAGGGTGAAGTATATGACGAATTATGTTAAGACAAAAATTAGAGATAGAGACTAATAAAGACAAAGATAGAGAGTAATAGATAGCGAGTAATAAAAAATATGTTTACCATCTTTGTTCATGCCAGCTTGAAGACATTTCTTTAGCCGACACGCCTGGCACTGGTTCCGATGTGCTTTATCTACTGGACACAAGCCTGTACCAGCTTGACACCTGGAGTAATACCACAGATTTCAGAAAAGTCACAAAATACAGTAATGCATCGTTTTCATTCATACTGAAGAAATGTAGTCTGGTCATATTTGCTCACCTGTAAATAAGTCTGCGTCTCACACTACGCTTGAAGAAACCACTGCAGCCATTGCAGGCATATATACCATAGTGTTTTCCACTGCTGGTGTCTGCACACACCTTACATAATAGGCCTTGAGACAGGATCTTACCAGGACTCGGGCTTTTACCTAAACAAAATAACCCATTCTTAAATGGCCATAAACAAGTAACTCCTTTAAGTCGTCAGTTTTTCATTTTTCACTAACCTACAATTGCTTATTTAAAGCTTAACACAAACCCAATACGAGTGAAGGTTAAAGTGTTAACTCACCCCCATGACTCTCCACTGGTGAGTTGTTCCTGGAAGAATCTGTAGGGGATGTAGATGGCAAGATGGAGATTTTCAAGATGGACTCGTCCATTAAGTTCATTTAAAAACACGTTTTGAGTGATTGTTCAGCTTCTCCGTTTAGACTCAATTGGAGTATGGCAGACCTTTGACAAAAGCGTTTTACTTTTTTCCTACAATGGTCCTGAAAGTGATCTAGTTATTCTTCTGTTCTCCAGAACTTGTCAGTCTGCTCTTGAAGTAGTGTCCACTTTGGCCTGTCACCTGCTCGTCTTGCCTATGGTGATGCTGAAGTGTGTGTGAGCCCCTTTCCAGTGCTCAATAAAGGAAGACAAGGGGATTAGCAGCAAGCGCTGTGTAAGCAAATGCCTATTTGTTATCCTCTTAATCTTTACTGTCCATCTAGGGGTGGATCAATCAGTCACACTGTTTAGCATTAGGCTCATCCACAATGTGAGGGAAAAAAACAGACATAGGGGTCTTTGGCATTTGTTTGGTCACACTTGGTCTGCTTTTCATTCCTGTAGCTTACAAGTGGTAAGCTTTAACAAGCAAGATTCCCACATCATGACAGATGTTTAAATATGACATATTTAAAATATAAAATCTGGTATATGCTATATTTAGGCACCTTATTTATTTGTTTTGTTGGACAAAATGTAATTTAATAAGGGTGTCTTAAAACCCGCATATACATTCTCTGAATATACATTCTTAAAAGAACCCTTGCATTTATTATTCTGTAAAGATAATCTTCTAATAAAAGTTTTACTAATCATGAAATGTTTTATTTTCAAGATATAATCTCTTGTCATTTATTTATCTGAACTTGGTTGATTAAGGTACCAACTGGAAAGAGGTGAAAAATGTTGTGTTTTACAGAATGTGAAATTCATAATCTATTATTACATCAGAAAAAATCAATGTGCACAGATATGGTTGCATGTATTGTCACTGGAATTAACCAATCATTATATATGCAGGGCAATATGATCAAGAGTCCAATATGCTAGTCTATCACCTGTGCTTGAATCTTGGCTGTGCCTTTGGTCATTGCAGAGACAATTGGATATGAGGCTGATGAAGGGTTTCCTGATCAGATTATCAATGACTTCTGTTCAGGGTATGCTTAAAACTACGGCAGATAATGTGGGAATTTCAATAAATTAATAAGTTATGTAAGCTATAGCATACCATAAAAGATAAACTAGTAATTATTTTTTCTAGCAGAGGAGACACACCATATGGACCAGGTGCCATATTGGACACACAAGACTTACCCATCAACACCTCCTAAAATGTACCTCTGCAATATGCAAGTAGCTGTCAGACCATTATATTATTAAAACACCTAATCAGCAAATGCCACCAATACAGAGTAAGTAGACTGCCTGCCAGATGTACTACAACAAGAAAACATAAGCAAAGTCTTAAAATACCTTATCCAAATAGGATGAACCCCCTGCCATGAATATTACCAAAAATGTAGACATGGCGTAAAAGCCCATAAAAGCAAACAAATCAGGGTATGTTTATGTCCACACCCTGTAACATTAAGAATGACTACAGTCTGGATCAAGTGCAAAGGATACATAATAGAACTGTCAATTCCACATTTGCTGATTACAAAATGTATTTGTCTGTTTTGTATTCTTCCAAGTCATCAGCTAGCACTGATTTATAAACTATTCAACCTTAAAAGGTATTAGCTAGTAAGGAGATACGCATATCAAGTGAACTAAGCAGATTACCCTACCAGAAAATGTGTCCCAAGTCAAACAAAAAGCCCAGATGGAAAGAGGGTGGGAAAGGGGCAATTATGTGACTGGTAGGCTGAAAGAGCATTGTGGCCCCAACACAATTCTAGCCCAGTGCCATATGGTGGCTGCTCTCAGGATCCCAGTTTACCTAATTAGTAACCCCTGCCTATGTTACTGGTAATTAGAGGGCTAAAGTCAGTGATTTGCTTTTTTCATCTGAATTGCCTTATTAAGGATTTGCCCAAAGCCAGGTCACATGCAAAAGCCAGACAATTATGCTCTGTTTAACTCTGTGGTTTTATATGGTTCTAGTCACAAAACAGGTGATAAAATTTACCATAGACTGAAGTAAAACTATATGTAGTCTAATTTCTACATGGATTATGTGAACGCATTTGTGATCTGTAAATGTGAAGATCAGGGTATCTTATTTTCCAGTTCAAAAGACCAGTAGCTTAGAGACAAGATGCAGACAGTCAGGGAGATCATTTCTGCAATTTATTTAGACTGGTGCCTCTGTTCCTCCAACAGACTCTTCTTTGTTGGGCTAAACTAGTGTGTAAAAAGATTATAGATCCAGATTAGGACAGAGGTCTTGTCTAGTAGATATGTTTGAACTCTGAACTAGATGGAGTTTGAACACTATTGTTTGGTCTAAAGACTGGATTCATTCCCAGTTTTAGAGTAATCATGTGCAAATTCTTTTTTATGTTGTATCCCTGCGTGTCCTGGTTAGAGTCGTACAGATCTGGCTCTTTTCCGGGTGAATGCTGCCGGGCAGAAGTGTGGGTCCTATAGGCTGGAAAAAAATATCAGGTCTTACTCAAATCTTGCCATATAAAAAGCTCTATCACCAGTAAAAATATCATTATATATTTCATTTAAGAGGTGACTTTTGTATCTGTAGAAAAGTTCAAATTTTCTTTTGCATTTCTTCAGGAATGCTTTTTCCTCACATGTTTAAAGGGATGCCAATACATTTTCTCACGTTTTAAGTGGCAATACTACTTTATCATATGTATTTTGCGTGCGTTTCTTATATATGATTTGTGGGGTAACAATACTCACATGTTTTGAGAGACAAAATACTTTTTTCTCAAATGTGAATAATCAATTATCATTATATCAGTATGTAAATATATAAAATTATCACTTTGTCTTTTTCCATGTGTTTTAGGTGTAGCAATACCTTTTCTGATGCACGTTTTAAGAGGTAGCAATACCTATTTATATGTGCGAATTCAATAATATACTTTTCCAAAACATTGGTTAGTGTGCCAATACAATCTGAAATGCGTTCGGGAATTGGAGCATATTATTTTATTATCTCTTGGGATTTACCTTCAGCAAAAACATTTGCTAAATCAACCCGGTGTTTTGTTTTTCAGCCACAGCTACCAGTGCATGCGAGATGAAATGACGAGTGTAGAACACATGTGAGCTACCATAACAAAGGCTGAGAGCATTTGATGTCATGTGCGAGTGACGCACCTGGGTATTACTCAGTATACTGTGTGCACAGGTTGGTGCCAGGGTAGCCACGGCTGCCTGGTATTAGATAAGTTTATGTAACAGGCAGGTGGATGTCATACATAATGCTCTATGGTGGCTTTTTAAGACTTGCTTAGATGGCAGAGCAGAGATTATGAGAAAACAGATTAGAATGTTGAGTCTCAAAATAACATGCGTTTAAGTGTCAGATCTGGCAGTAAAAGTATCTGCTGACATGTTTAAGTATTTCCAGTGACATATTATTATTGTTTCATTCATTAAGAATTGACATTCATTTATGATGTTGAGAAGTAAACCTATATGTATCTGACCAAATAATTGAAACACAATTTTACTGTTCTCCATGTATTTTATATATATTAAAAATGTACTCACATATGCATACATATATACATATGTCATGATACTGTGTTCTTTTCATTTTTTGCAATCATAAAAAAAAATCATAATTAATTTACACCTTGCATAAACGGTGTTAACAACAACTAAAGATTTAAGAGTTATTTTATGGACATGTCATTTTATTTTACTACTACCATTCTCTAGCGTGCATGGCTTATATACAGTAAGTGTTTAGGATCTGATCTGGGCTGTGAAAGTATGTAATACATAACCAGTAGCATAGGCTTCCCGCATCAGAGCCATGAGTTCTGGTGGTTACACTCCTACACTCCATCCACTCCACTCCAGCTGTTTTCAGTCTCACACTTACAGGGGTATATGTGTGCTAAAGTTGTAATCTGTACATACATGCATGGCCACAGTTTGTTGCCTATGACATATTGTATTATACATGGTTTAAGTTAATATTGAAGACACACAGGGAGCCACCATCACTGACAGAACACTGCAGAAGGTAGGAACCTGACAGAAAGCCAATATGTCTCAGGGCACAAGTACACAACTGACCTAAGGCATGTACACTGCCCACAAAAATTAGGGGATATTTCAGGCGATATTTCTGCTTTTGTGAGCAGCAGGAAACCAGCAAACAGCATAAAGAAAATATGCAAACTCTATACAGAGGGAGTCCAGGCCAGGAATCAAGCTGGGGAGCTCTGAAGCTGTGAGGTGATGGTGTTAATTACTGTGCCACCAATTTCTAAAACAAATCAAAAAGCTACAGGGCACCAATCTATTGTAGGCCAGATGCACTCACACTTATGCATAAATAATTAACCTAAACAATGTCTTTGTAGTGTGGGAGAAAACTGGAGCACAGTATGGCATGAACTTGCAGACTCCATGCAGAAAGGACCAACACAGCTCCATCTGGGATCAAACCCAGGAACTTCTGACTGAGACAAGAGTGTGATTTATGAATTCGTATGTCCCCTTTTATACTATACTAGAAGTTTTTTCACAGTAACATAGGTTATTACTATATGTAATGTATTAATCATCAGTTCTGCCTGATAAAAGATTAAATAGATAAGATAAAATATGTAGAAATTGTTATTGGGTTATGCAATTGATGCAATAAGATGCCCATTTTAATTATTTTAAAAATTATACAATGTGACTTTCTGTATTTTTGTTTTAGATTCTGTCTCTCGCAGTTGAAAGTGTACCTACAATATAAATTACAGACCTCTCTATTCTTTGTAGGTGTAAAAACTTGCAACATCAGCAGTGTATCAAACACTAATTCTCCCCACTGTATAAGCTTGTATTACTACTGAAAAACTGGGAAATGCATTTGACTACAGACAGTGAATGAGTGTTATATTAAACGAATAGATAAGTATAAAAGAGACCGACTGCAAAAGTGCTGTAACTGTATACTAATATTCAATTCAATTCAATTTTATTTATACAGCACTTTTTACAAAGGTGCATTGTCTCAAAGCAGCTTTACAATATTGTCAATCCCAATACTGTACTAATGCAATTTAATATGAAAACTATACTTATACTGTACTAATACAATTTAATAGGAAAACTATACTACTACTGCATTAATGCAACTATATATGAAAACTATATTATTATTGTAATAATGCAATTTAACAGGAAAACTATACTAATAATGTACTATGCAATTTACTATGAAAACGATACTAATACTGTACTAACGCAATTTAATAGCAATTTAATTAAGACTATACTAACAATGTACGTATGCACTTTGTTTGGAAAACTATACTAATACTGTACTTATGCACTTAGTTAGAAACAAAGCATTTACAATATAAAAAAAGCTGTGTTATTATGTATCATGACTAATTACAGATCAACTGTAGAGATATAAGAAATGAATGAATCTAAGGTGTACATGTGCTTCTGCAGTTAAAAAAAAACACCAGTTGATGTTGGTGTAAAGGTGTTCATAAAAATTGCATATTGGGTAGGTCAGTCATGAACTGAGATTTGATAAATTATTTCAAATTGAAATAATGTTCAGATCTAGTTATCAGCCAGTTTAAATTAATGTGTTTTTTAGAAAGTTTAGGGCAGGTCCACCTGCCAAGCAGACAAGACCCATATCGTATGAGCTGCCGTAACCCTTCCCAAAGCATGGCCTGACCTAGATCTCTGACACTAAACATCTGTTGTTGGCCCAAGCTATTGCTACCATCAGCAGAATGCTGAGTTGGGGCTCGGCCTGAGAGCGGATCACTGTCAGATTGCTCCTCTCCTGAGCCTCCTGATGGGGCTCAGCAACTCTTAGACTGTTTATGAGATCCAATAGCACTTAAATACAGCAGCTGCTCCAAGCCACCAGCATGTGAGATTATAGTATGACCTGATGTAAAGATGACAAAATTTTTCTCATATTTTCTCAATATTTTGTCAGTCAACTATAATTTCTCATAGCCATCCATTACAACCATGTTCTGCAATAGACAAATTATGTAATGGGCAAAATGTGAAGTGCTACACACTAAAGGGTAGTATTATCATTAACGGGAAAAAAAATATTTGGAAACATGGATTTACAAAAAACTCTTCTCTAGTAAATAAAATGACCTTGAATGCACATTTACGTAGGTGCATCACTCTAAGCAGATTTGTATATAAGCTCTTTAAATGTCAGCTATTGTCAAAGAGTGAGATTAACTTTTTAGTGTGCATGAACCTTTGCTAATGTACATCAACTAACTTTTAAGGATCTACAGTAACGAAAAACCAGTAATTTAACTACACAGTCACCCAACACTGACCATTTTACTTATTGCTTTGCTATACTTAATGATTGTATTGCTGTCCTGAGTTTTTTGTTTGGGTACGAAGTCTGAATGTCTAGTAGTGTGGTGCTGTTGAATAAACAGAAAGTTGTTCATAATGTTTTGGCCTATGAGACTATTCAGGTTTTACTTTTTACAGTTATTTTATTCTTTTAACTTCTTATATCTATTATTTTTATTTTTCTCAAGTTTAGTTAGGCAGAAATAAAACTACATGTTGTAATAAATCATAAGCTACAAAAACTGTTTTATTTTATATTGCACAAAATTCATTTTGCTCTTTTAAGCACCACATTATGAATTAATTCATACATTTTCAATGCCACCTTAAGATAATTCTGGGTTGTGGGGGCAGACACCAAGGGGAACAACATGGGAACCAACCTTGATAGGGGTGAGTCAGACCATCGCAGGGCACATGTGCACACACACACACACACTAATTCTGGAACATGAGATTCAGCAGTGATGTTAGCGTATGTCTTTGGAATGTGGGAGGATACCAAAGTGCCCAGAGGAAACTCAGACAGACATGAAGACAATATGCTCACAGGCAGTGGTCACTGTGTTAACCACTGTGCCACAATAATTACACATACAGCTAGAAATGTGTACATTTTATTAAATCAATCAAACAGTGCCAGGTGGTGATATATTTATTTGCTCTCATTTTATCCCCATTTTTTGTAGTGAGGGTTGTTTGTGGGGGGTTGGGGGTTGTTGTCTATCCTACTGAACACGGCTGAACTGTTATACTGGTATAATGGTTACAGTTATAGTGGAAATAATTTCCTTATGTCCTTCCAAATCAGTCATTTACCCTCCTACGACAATTGATTTAATCAGCCGATGCTCTTGTATCCAACTAAACCCATTCATGAGACTAAGTAAAACAGCAACAAGCCAAAGCTTTTCATGAGTCATCATGATTTTTCGCCAAGTTTAGAATTAAAAACGTTAAATCCCTTAAGCTGACATACAGTATGTTGTTTTACGTTATCTCAGTACAATGATGGAAATTTGCACTTGGCAGAAACCTCTATGTGGCTTAACTCATGATTAAATAATTAAAATTAGCGTAAACTGTCCTTTGATCAAGAGAAAATGCATAGTCTTGACAAATAAGATTATCAAGAGGTACTGGCTGAAACATAAACTTGATGATTTTGCTTTTCTAAAAATATTTTCAGATTTAGGATTATTTTTTAACATAAAGTACACAAATGCATGCCAAAGAGGTGAAAACTTGCCTATAAAAACCAACCAACCCCATACATTTACACATTGGCATAGACAAAGGTCACAACACTGATTAATCCTGTACATGACTGACTACAGCTCTGAAGTGTGGCACACCTCAGGTTTAGGATACATGGGGGGACCTGGGGTTTATGGGGATGACAAGCAGCGTTAGGCCACGCAGGATTAACAAATTGCTACCATCTGCTGTCAGGAGCATAATCCTGGCAATGAGAAAATCAATTGTCTAAGTAAATATCAAAGACATGTAAGCTCATTTGGCAAGTAAATTAAACATTAGGGGGAATTAAGTTAAACAACCATGTTACTGCTGAGCAAGCAATACAGCAGCTTACTTGGTGTAGTAGAGAATTAGTGCTGAATTGGCACTAAAAGGATGAGGCCATAGTATAAATGAATGTAAATGAAAAAAAAAAACACACAGAAAACAGGGTACAATAACCCTAAAAATGACTTATAATTAAATCAACTTTTTACTTTTAATGCAGATTTATAACTAATTTTAAAAAATCTATACTGCTCTCAAAAATGTGTGTCTTCATTTCAAAACACAATATCTACTAATGAAATATCCACTTTTTTGTGAGCAGTGTATTATATTTGTAAAATAGGTTGTACAATATAATCATTCCTCATTCAGTGCATTGATTCTATAGGCCATTGTACTCATGCTTGCAGTGACCTACAAACAGAGGTTCCGCTTGTATGCCGCGTCTAGAAAGTAATAAAAAATGAGAAGAAATTACCAAGAATATCACAATTCATATATCTAAACATACTAAATTACTAAAAAAGTACATTAACCCATGCACATCAAATAAGTGGATTCACACTATAGAACTACATCCATTGCAAATGTATAAATAAATACACTTATTATTTAAACAGAAATTATTCTAAACCAAAACGTTCTATTTTGGTGTAATGCGTCTACAAAATGTTCCAATAGAATGTAGGATTGTCCATGTGCAATGTGTTATTTCTGTTATTTTTGGAGAGCATTGGCTTTCTCCTAGCAACCCTTTTGTGCACATCATTGTAGTTCAGTCTTCTCATGGCACCCATTGGATACATAAATATATATACACATACTTACACTTCCTTTGACAGCCAGAAATATAGAAAAGTCTAAGGGTTCACAAACTTGCAAGCCAAATGTATAATGCTATTTAATGAACGTCTGATGGAGATGGAGCAGAGCATGGAAATTACTGTAATAGACATTATTTTTGTTTGAGGGAGGAAATTGATCTGGGATTGCACTGGTTGGTTTGGAACAGATTATGTAAGATCCATAAAGAAAGAAACTATGTTTGATGTGTAAGAATCGTTCTGGTCTGCAAAGTGTCCTGACCTCATCCACATACAACCCTTTAGTGAGGGACTGAAACACAGACAACAAGTCATGTTTTATCACTCTACTGGGCATGCTTCAGAAATTCCCTTGTGGCGAAAGGAAAGGGAATAGGAAATGTTAGGAAATGTTTAAAACTATTCCCAGAAACATGGAACAAACAGGCAGCAACTCCATATTAATGGCATATATATATTAGGGGTGAAACAATACACAAATTTCACAATACGATACATGTTGCTGTTTTTGCTCCACGATACGATATATTTTCGATACAACATGGAGAAAGAAAGATATTTTAATTTCTCTTTATTTTTTTTGATGTGGAGGTCAATATTTGGAAAGGATGACTGGTACCAGAAGTATTCATAGAAAAAAAATATACAAAAGAACCATACAAGTCTTAGTATAATAACCTGGGAGATGGGAGATGGAATTTTAAAGCGAGGCTCAATGACTACCAGCAAACTGCGGAATCCAGGATCGTCTACAACAGTAGTGTTGCAAATCAGAAGCTATAAACTTCCCTATGGAGCGAGTAATTTGCTTTGCCCGTTTACTATCGGCACTTAGCGGCTGCTTAAATGCTGTGACTCGTGTTTTCTCTTTGCTCCGTTAAGTGACATGTTTGGATGGTGTCTCCGCAAATGAGTTTGCATATTGGAAGTATTAGCACCGATGTTTGATACTCGCGTTGAGCAAAATTTACACACGCGTTGAGCAAAACTTACTCGCAGTTACCGTTTTGTCCACCATTTTTTGCCCGTCATTGTTGTAACTGACTGGGAAACCAAAATATTTCAACACAGGAGATTGATGTGAGGGTGATTTTGGTTGTTCCAGCTCAGTCTTGCTCTCTCCGCTAGCCATTTCACAGTCAGCTAATGGTCAAGGCTAAAGGCTAACCAAAACAATAGCATGACGTTTTTCCCCCAGTAGCTCAAAACACTGCTTGGGCATAGTAACACACCTGTTATACACCGTTTCACTAGATGTCGTATGAAACAGTACAGTACACCTCATAACTCCTTTCTGCTCTGCTGATGGCTGTAACTCTGCAGCACGGGTTCAGAAACGGCACAGCAAATAATTAAGAAAAAATCTTATTGTACTCGATTTACAGCTCGTATCGTATCGAAACCCCTGTATCGAAAAAAAAATGAATATTACTATGCGTGTCGTGACACCCCTAATACGCAGTACATTTGTAATACTGTCCATACCGTTAAAAAAAAAATGCGTGACTAGAAATGCATTTACACTTTTACGATGATGCAAATCTAAATAAAAGCAGTATTCTTACTCACATGATCTTTAGTGATTTTTGGTAACAAAGCAGTCATTTGCACTAAGGAGATACAGCAGCTTAAAATGCTAGTCTGGCACCACAGGAACCCGGGTTTAAGTCCCAGAGGTGCTTTCTCTCTGGGTCAAGCTTCTCATGCACACTTGATTGGCTCTGAATGGGGAAACCGAGGCGCTTCGGGAGATCATCACCCTGTGCTGCAACAGCGCCCCTCCTGCACATTGTCCAACATAATGGACTGGCATCCCAGGAAAAAAGTTATTGCAGCAACATAAAATGACATCAAATGGTAGCAATCACACACTATTTTAAATCAGCCATAATATAAATTAACCAGTATATTCACTTTATTATTCATTACACATATTGTTCATTACATAGAAACAATCTGTGTCATGAATAATGAACAAGTCAATAATGTGATCTTTGCCTTTGTGCATGACAGGAATTCAAAATGCATATCTATTTTAGCTTACACCAGTAAATGTTTAAGTGCACATGTAATGGCAAGACTAACAAACACAACGTTTTGTAATCTCAACCAAAATTGAATAAATACAGGTATGCACCATTTAGCAACTGCATTACATTTTGTGACATTGAGGTGACCAACATTTTAGTTTGATATACATCATGAACAACATGAAACATCAACCAGAAGTGGTGTGCATGTAAACCAGTTTATATAGATAAAGTTGAGGAAGCTGCCATTTACAGCCTTGTTGCTGTAGTATATTCGTGTATCAGGAATGGAAAGTCATATGCACACAAACACGAGTACCTTGCACAAAACACATCAATGAAGTTCTAACAGTATCTAGCCCAAACATGAGCTAATGGGCAAGCGAGAAACTTTTATCAGAGTACAGGATACACCAAACAAACGATGTGCGTATTTTTAATAAAGAACTGTAAGAATGTATTGATTAATTCACAATTAATGCAAAATCATTATGCTGTTACCATGTTGATTGAATGTGCTGCTGTGTCTCTTTGAACTGAAGAGACATGGTCGATACGTGGCAGACGTCTCTTCAACAACTACATCTGCTCGTGAATCTGCAGTGTTCATTGGTTATTTAAGAAATCCGCTGTTTATGTCCGCAAGGACAAAAAGACAGATTTATAAGTCTGTATCGGTAGGAAAGCTAGGGCTCAGTGTGTAATATGCTTGCATAATTCAGTTAAATTAAAATGAAAACTTAAACTGCAACTATTTTGTGAGTTAATTGTATAATGTATTTTACTAAATAGAACTATATATTGTAACTTCAATTCAGTTTCATTGTCATTAATAATGTGGAGACATGTAAAAAAAGAAGGATTTAATTTTCTATTACATTCAGTGAATACATTTTTAGTTAGCGTTTGTTTTATTAGAAATAGTCTGTATAGGCCTATTGTTCTGACCTGTATGATTTAGAGCAGCATGTGAAACCTATCTGTCCTAAATAATGGCTAGACGGTTCAAGTGTTTGTCTCTGTTTTAGGGAAACCACAAATGGAAAACTATGTCCATATTTCAGTACTGGGAAAACCTTAAATGATCACTTTAGTGTTTTATTTAGAATGTATTTAAGGTGTATCACGTAATCTCCAGATTGCAGATTTGATCATATGTGATGCTTGCACAGGTTTTTTATTTCTTTTTTTTTTCTTTCTTTCGTATGGAAACATCATTAATCGTTTTTTCCTACAGCACAGCCAATCAGGTCCAAGGAAATAGCTATTTAGAAACGAGACTAACTTTTGGTTGACACGGTGCATAAAGGATCATGCCTTAGGCTAATGAGGAAACCATTGCCCATGCAATGTGTCACTCAGAATATGGCCCCGCCTTTCCTACACTGCCAAAATTGTCCGGGAAGCCCTAATAAACCAAGCGTGGGCTAAAACCAGAACTCAATGCAGTAATTTATGACCTGGAAAAAAAATGTAACAAGACAATTTTGAGGACTTCTCAGCAGCGTAGTTTAGACGCTAACATCAAATGCACATTTGATTTGGTAAGCAATGCATCATTACTTTCTTATTTGACTAGAGTGGTCTCTTGCTCTAAGCATTTTAACAAGCAATCTTATCATTTGTTATAATTCATTCAAACCTCGTCATTACAGTGAGCGAGCGTTGATTGGATGGACAAGCTATCCCTTGCTGCTGTAACATGATGAATTTCCCCACTGTGGGACTAATAAAGGATTATCTTATTGTATCTTATCTTATAAAACAGACCTTACTTGCACTCTTTATTGGACCACTTTAAATATGTTATAGCTAAAAAAAAAAAGTTATTTTACTTCCCATTTGTACCCTTATATGTTCAAGCAAACCAAAGAAGGACTTTCTCGGCAGCATGACTTAGACGTTTAAATAAAATATGTATTTGATTTGGTGAGAAACGCATGATTACTTATTAATACTTATTACATTGCTTTTTTGACTAGAGGTGTGTCTTGCCCTGATGTTTAAAGTATGTATTTTATTAAGTCGTTGAGCATCATTAACAGCATCTCTCTTTTTTTCTGTCCACATCCTTCTCAGATTGGTTCCTCCACTCACGTTCAGTGGCTGTTGAGCCGTGGTGTCAGACAGGAGCTCCAGAAGGTAGTGCCTTTGCGTGTAGATGAGTAGTTGTGCTCTGTGCGCGGCTTTAAATGAACATCTGGATGGCATATTGGTTCCATGTGTGAAAATGAGATCAGCTCAAATAGTGACCAGACTCTAGAAAAAGATGAATAGACACTGGCTCTGATTTGCTTGACAGCGCAAATTGGCAGCACCTTGCATAATTAGGAAGCAATTGCCTTGGATTAGATGGGCTTTAGACCCTGACCAATCATTAATGTGAATACCCTGATGGCCCTCTTCGGTGTTTGCCAAATCAGCTGGTACCTATTTGTCAGGACACCCCACACCCCATCCACCTCTGTATGGGCCTTAATTGTTTTAGACAAACAAGCTAGCTTGTGGCTCAGGCCTTTTACACAGGAAGACATGCCGTCTTTGATCTCTGCAATATTCCTCAGCAGGGCCTCGGAGCTATTTACCAAAGAGATTTATTCACAGACAGTGTAGAGACTGTTCCCGGCTCAAAACGGACACTTGCACTGGAGGAAAGATATACACAGTTAGCTTTAGTGGTTGATGGTTACTAGAAAGGGAGGGAATCACAAGACCCTGTTGTAGTCATTGTATGTTTTTGTTTTGCTTATACTGGACATATTTTGGATACATGTATTTTTAGTAATGTAATTTGTCAAATTTGCTATTTGAGGTGTGTATGGCATAATATGAGCTTGAATGTTGATGCTAGCAGCTATGCATCATTATGACTTACAACTGCTCCCCTTGTAAAGGCAAAAAAACCTTCCCAGTGTTTAGCAGTAGAATCCCAATAGTGAGCTGTAGCGACAATTATGATGGCCGTTTTGCCTGTTTTGACAATTCGGTGTGGCACTCTTTGAGGTATAAGCAGCTGAGACCTAAATATTATACAGAAATGTATTGCTTGATGGAAAGAAGGTGATTTACAAGAAGTGGTAAACAGTAATGCTTCTGACTGTTTACATCTGTTGTTAGGAAAGGTGATGGTGTGAATTAAGAGAGTAAATCAGTTACATTTTGCTTCTGCCTACCACATGTAGTTGAGCCTCACTGAAGTGAAGTAGGGAAATCCATGTGTGTGATTGTAAACGTCATTGCAATTATAAACATGAGTACTATGATAATCACAAAAAGATGGCCCACAGGAGACAGAATATAACGTGGCAGGCTGGGTTTCCGGCTTTAGTCGGAAAAAGGAACTGGTATTAGATATGACAATCACAATGCTTAGACAGTAAGTACATTCAAACGACTTTTTGTCTATGCGTGGTGGCTGATTTTGTTACAGTGTCACAGTTAAAATAATGGTCTCTCATGGTGTGTGACCCTGATGGTTACAGTACTCGTTTAGGCTTACGTATTTGTAAATATAATCCCTAGTCCAAAAAATGGTAATCTTGCATATTTTAGCTGGTTGTTAATTCAGGCTCCTGCAGATGACATTGCACAAGGTTGATAAGGATATAAATACCTGTTGAATGTCGAGTTCAACGTGGAAAATGATTCCTAAAGCAGATGTTAATAGTTGGCTAAATTGCATTTGAGAATGACAAGGATCATAGTGTTGAGGACACTCACGTACGGATGATGGACTTCTGCTCTTAAACTCTCACCTCTGCTCATGGGTTCACAGTGTTAATTAACTTTTTTTGCCTGGCTGTGCTGATCACATTAATGCCATAACACCACCGATGTGGCTTGGTATTAGCAGAAACAATTATTCCGTATTCAAGTTATTAAACAACAACCAAAAAAAAAACCTATGAAACACTTCTAGAATGTGTGAAGACTGCGTTTGTCTGTCTTAATTGTGGCTGTTAGAAATGTTTATAGCCCACATAATTATTTTAGTCTATGTCTAAATAATAAAGTAAAGAGGAGGATAAGAAGCTCAGTTTATATACACCTCTATATGTGATCAGAGCAACTGCATTAGATGCAGCACAACCACTGTTATTCAAGGTTATCATTGTAAGTAAATGTCACACCCATGGTGGTTAATTGCATACATGGCTCCTTGCCTGTTGACTACACTATTGTAACCATGCTGCATGATCCTCTGTACTTTCACACTAACCATTTAATCCTGCATAGCCTCTGGGCCACAGAGCCACACCTTTAACATCGCTTTTGTATTCTGAACCCTGTTCAGGTAATAGCATGCTGCTGCTCGCTTCATTGTGCTGTTTGCACTTTTTCCTCCTTTTTCCTTTAAAACAAGAAAAACCCTTCTGCTTCATCCCATGGTGTCCTTTTGCTCTTTTCTCTCTGCCCTTCTCCTGTCTTTCTCCTTGCCTTTGTTTGTATTGGGTCCATGGAGACAGATTGTGTCTTAAAGAGAGAAAGGGAAGCACTCTGTTTTTGTTTTTAAAATATACTTTCACTGAGGAATGTATGTATTCAGTCTAGGTTGTTTCCTATTAGCAGCTTATCTCCAAGGTTTTTGGCTCAAGGGCCTGGCCTGCATAACAGGCCTATGTCAGGGAGCACTGGAAGCCTTACAGTGCCAGAACCTATGAGAATTCATCAATGATACTTTCAAGGGAATCAGTAATGCTTGCAGATTCATTTTTGACTTGACACTAATGGTAGCTCCTCAAAAAGGCTTAGTTCTACTTTGTTATTTTGGTTGTTTTTATGTTGACTAGAATTGTTTAAGAATCGTACATTCTTATGTAACACTATTATCACTTTTGGTTTGCATAAACGGCATGACCTTTTAAGCGAGGAAAAAGAAAAGGTATCTCATGATGAGCTCATACTTATCTATCTGTGGCACACCCTATAATTAGCCTCATTGAAAAAACAAGTAAGTCGAGCAAGAAAATGTAAAACGGTTCAAAGAGAACTCAATTTTGCCTTATGAATCTTTCTCTGTTTTTTTAGTTATAAAATAAATGTTAGTTATATTGGTTAAGTGAGTGATATCAAAACATGTCAAACAATCATGCATGTACTCAAAGGGTAATGTCTATACAAAATGAATACTTTGTTCAAGACAAGGACCTGCTGCACCATGCCTTTACATTTGGTTGTGGTTTTCCTAGTACTAATTAAACTTTGTTCCTGTTTGTAATTTAATTTCCTGGCCCCAAACCGTGTTAAACAGACCCCTGCCCTGAACCACACCTTTTAACTAGACAGTGGAGAGTTTTTTTTTTTCAGTTTGATTGAGATTAAATCAGGTTAAGAGAGTTAAACTAATTAAATGAGTAGTAATAGACAGTAAGTACAAGTTATTTTTAAACTAGAAAATGCTGTGACAGCATTTCATTTTATGGAAGAGGTTTTTCCACTTTCACTTAGCAAGATTAGATTTAGATCTTATGTTGTATTTATGAATGCACTCAGACATACATGCAAAGCCTCCTTTTTGTGCACTGAATTTTTCTGTTCCACTTTGTCTAATGTGCCACGCTCCACATTTTTGGTAAGTCATGCTTTGCCCCTCCAACAGAAGTTCTGATGAAGCTTGTAAAACTCATTTGTAAACAAATGTGCACACATTTTTCAGCATTCCACACTGCTTCAAGCCTGCCTGCTTTGGAACTCACAAAAGTCTGAAAACATGGTGTTCATTTTCACTTTTATAGAGGGCCTCATTAGGGTTACACTGTTTTTACAAACAGGTTGTTCATGGCTACAGATGTTGGGCTTCCTCTGTGTTCGCTAAGCTTGGCCCATGGGCTTGGACTACCACAGACTGTTACTGTGCGTCACAAGACTCTGTTTCTTGTTTGTCTAACAAACTTCTAAGTCAGGTTATGGACATATCCCATATGCTTTTCTGCATGTAGTTATTAGACTACTAAAGTGTTTTAATGTTTTGCTAATTTGTAAATATGGTTTATTTTGTATAGCTTGTACATAGTGTAGTGTAGGAAACTTTTTCAATTTTCCATTTTCCAAAATCCATCTTATTCTACATAATTACTGCACTAACAGTATAGGTTATTTCAATTCAATTCAATTTAAGTTTATTTATATAGCGCCTTTTACAATGGAGCATTGTCTCAAAGCAGCTTCACAATATTACACTTTGTTAGAAGGCGAATCGCAAGTTGAGCAAGCCTAGGGCGACAGTGGCAAGGAAAAACTCCCGAAAATGGTAGGAAGAAACCTTGGGAGGACCAAGACTTAACAGGGGACCCATCCTCCATGGGTGACCTAGATGCTAACTAAATAAACACCAAAGTATATCAAACTACAGTATTAAATTAACAAATTAATAACAACAG
>JAVSBV010000086.1:5370430-5384298 GCA_033117975.1 Parotocinclus spilosoma | reverse complement strand
TGTGTGTGTGTGTGTGTGTGTGTGTGTGTGTGTGTGTGTGTGTGTGTGTGTGTATATGTGTGTGTGTGTGTGTGTATGTGTGTGTGTGTGTGTGTGTGTGTGTGTGTGTAGTCCTTATCAAGATAACAAAGCTTAAATGTTTTTGAAACATTGTCTTAAAATAAAAAATTAATTATTAATTTTTAATAAATTAATTTTTTTTTCATTATAAACTGTAGGGTACTGCACTACTAATGAACATTAATCTAACAAGCACAAATGTATACCCTTTAGAGAAATAGGGATGACTCTGAACAAATACAGTAGTTCCTTTTATCTGTTGTGGATATGTTGCAGGTTCCCACAAGAACGTGAAACTGTGAATAATGCAGAGCCCTTTATGTAATATGCTTTTTAATTTGAATTCTTAGACAGATTCTGGATGACTAACTGTGCGTAATGTGTACAGCGTGGAATCACATCTGAAATTGCAGCGTATTGATGTTGCATATGTATTGCAGCTTACATACATAGTCAACACAAAGTACACACAAAAGTGAATATAAAACAGTAAGTGAGGAGAACTGCTTAGTACGTACATCTCTGTCAGATATACAACAAAATTTCACAAAATCCATTCAATGTATTCAAGCTGAAAGCGTGGATAAATTAATTTGGATAGTGAAGCCGTGTATACGTTGTTGTACTTGCATGCCTTGTCAAACAATGGAGTTGAAGTCTTCCCTCTGGTGGCAAAACACTAAACACATCATGCTACATTTCTCTTTCTTTTTGAGTATAATTTATCTACCTTTCACTAATTGCTGATACCAGTTTCATCTGCAATTAGCTGTTGTACATTTAACAGTATAGCAAAATCTCTCTGAATTGAATACATGGTTGTTGTTAGCTAGCTTGTCTTCTTAGTTGATGTATAACATTTTTACCTATGTGAAATTAATCATAGTACAAAACTGTGCATCTGATACAGTAACGTTAGAAGGAAAAGTTCCTGCATGCAGCTTTTACTGTGACACACTGCAGCATGCTGAAACTGCAGAGTCGTTTTTTACACTTAATAACTTAATTTCCTTAAGCAAGGAAGTGTGTCTGCAATGCAATCATTCATAATTATTGCATGTTTGAACTTTCTCTTCTGTATATATGAACATGTTTTTGATTTGTTAAATAAGATCAGTATGTATCTTTTTTTAAATTAGTATTCCATCAAAAATATAGGTGTTATTAAAAGTCCTTAAGTTTCTTTGTTCTTTATTTTGTCAGTCCTTGTGTGTGCGTGCCTGCGTGCTTGCGTTCCTGAAGTGCAAAATTTAAGCATTTGTGCATTGTTTTTCCCCATGTCATATGTTGGTCACATTTGTGACTCTTTATTGCAAAAATCAAACCATTTCATACAAACGTCTGAGTCGGATAATGGGATTGAAATGAAAGCCTTGGTAAATATTTATAAAATGATGGAAGGTCAAATTTAAATTGACTATTTTTTTTTCCAGTTCCAGGCACATTCCAGTCAATGCCCACATTCCTTAAACACAACTCAGCAGACCATAACTGCCATATCGCTAACCAGCACACCCTCCAACTGCTAATTTCACAGGCAGTTGAGCATCTCTCAAGCATGGCAAGGCGTCACCATGCTCTACATCTCTTTGCATGTTACGTTGCAACCCGGCGTCAGATTTGTCTTCCAGTGAGGCAGCCCACCTTCCCTCTGGACTCCAATGCAGATTACTTCACGCTAAATCAATTACGGCTACTAGCATTGTACCAGCCCTTCCTCCGTCCCTTGGTCCGGAACCGAATGACCTCCCATTTCTGGTTTTGAATAATGGACGTGTGTGTCCTGTTTATTTATTTTTCTCCAGCTTTGTTGGGGAGGGGTTGGTGCGAAAGCAAAAAGAAGACTATTGGCAAAGTGATAACATCTGTTTGGATTCAGGAGTGAAAATGGTTTCCTCTCGTCTGGGCCAGCTCGCGTCTGATGATGTGCAGATGTGCAGCTGGGCTCTGACTGTAAAAGTTATAAGTATTGTCATAACATTGTTCGACTTCTCCAGTATTTCCTGTCTTCTCCTTAGCACATTATTACTGATTCTGGATGGACTCCAGCCCAGGAACGCTTCGAAAGTACAGCACAGACGGGAGAGGGAGAGACTGAAGTTTAGGATGATTTTTTGGCAGTGCTAGTGATCAGGGGTTTTCTTCTCTCCAGTTTTTCCTTTCGAAAAACAAGCAATTTATTCGTTAAGCAGTAAAGGAGAGAAATAAACTGATGGAGACTGAGAGCAGAGAAGTGAGGGAGACTATACAGAAAATGATCAGGTGTATGGAATGATGGGAATCCTCTCTCTCTTTCTCTGTGGGAACAAAAAGGCAGAGAGCGGGTGTGATCTCCAGCTGATTCAGTCAGGGCTTTTGTTCATTTCCTGTGCAAGATGCCATCTGCAGACAAGGACAGAAAAGGGCTTTTCTTTTTCTTCGGACTCATATTGAACTCTCTTTGCTTCGTGTCCCTGCTCTTCACTATCTCTCTATCTAGCAGGGCACACACAGCTTACCCTCTGTTTCTCTTTAAAGCTCGCCCACAATCTCTAACACTTTCACACATACACAGACGCACACATTTCACTCTTGCTGCATAAACAAAAAAAAAAAAATAGTCTCTGTTTTCTTCTCTCCATTCCTTTCTTTTATCTAGTGGTAAATAAGATTTGTATTTCACTAACATCTTTGTTCAGCAGTCCTGCATACTACACATCTCTTGCCTCCAGTATAGCCTACAGCTTTGTGGACCAGATGTGTGCTCACCAAAAAATTATTTATTTTTTTTCTTTTTAATCCTGAAGTCTCCAAGTACATCGATGAGCCACATTCCTGAACATCAGCTCCAGATGCTTTAATTGATGAGCGTGATAATCCTTGAATTTCATGCATAAATTGCTGATAATCTCAGACATTTTTCTTAACAGGCACAACATATCTAAGCCTCTTGGGCTGTCTGTCAAACCTTCTGGCAGCAAATATGATTTGCTAGATTGTCAGTTGGGAAATGGACATTTAGTGTTGTCATAGTTTGGAACCAGTCTCTATTAAAGTGTATACATTTTGAACACAAGTACAGGAATAATATACTTGAAAAAATATACACATTTTTAAATAATATTTATGTTTTTCTTACTTTGGTTTAATATTTTCGTATTATTTTTTCTAAAATACAGAGGCGAAATGCACGTACATCTCAGAAATGCGGGTTAATCTTCCTTATTTCCTAATAATTTTAGGTGAAAACTACTGTAACATTTCCTCACTTTTTTCTGAATTACATACAACATCAGCAACAAGAAAATACACCAAAAATACTTAACAAGAATAAGAACACTATAGACTTGACTGCATGCTGACAGTGGTAAATACAGGTATGCACCATTAAACGTCATTTTCTGATGTTTTGGCTTTAAACAGAAAACCAGAGCTATGGATCCATGAGCAGAGGCAAAAGTTTAAAGGCAGGAAGTCTGTAATTTCTGTGTGTGCGTGTGCGTGCTTGCATGTGTGTATACTGGTCATGTGCGTACTGGTCATGTGGCCATGTTAGTTCATGACTACAGACTGTGAAGTACATGTGTATATGCCCTCTGACGTAAAGCTGTATAAACTGGTTCACATTCACTTGTTAACTCACTATTTAATCTGGCTGATCTTCCGTGTTCTTAATACTGTATATCAATTTTTACCTTCCATCAAAATAAACCGTTGGGTCCGTGATACTGTAGGCCTGTAAGTTTTATGGCTTTTCCCTACATAAACACTACATTGCGAACAAATTTCTTATGAAAATGCCCTTTATATTTACATTACAGTAGCATAAAGGGCTATGGTTGTGGTTATGCTAATGTCTAGTCAATTGTCTAATTGAGTGAATTACCTGTTTCGAAGACTATAATGTGGTCGATAAACGGTGCATTATCATGTACCTGCATATGACGATTCAACAACAGCCTTACTCTAAGTTAAAAAATTTAAATATCCCATTTGTATGGCCAACTGTATAGTCAGCTAACAGGTGAAATTAGATCAAGCATATTAGTCTTCTCATAAGCACACTCGCTAAATTTTAACTGGCTCAACTAACATGACAAATTAGTAAACATGCTTGGTAAATTTTTACCGCCTTTTGATGACAATAAACAAGCAGATGCAGAGCTGCAGTGTTAATATGCAGTACAGGGACTGTGTATTGTAACTTGGTAAGCGCCTATGGGTGTGGGCGTATGTAGCATGATTGTCCTGACAAACTGTGAGTGTTTTTTTTTTCTTTCTTTTTTGTGCCTGTGTGTCTGTGTGTTTAAAGCAAAGAAAAATAGTGAGAGTACATATGCTGTGATTACTGGTGCTTTCATTTTTCCCACTGTTGTACAGTTGTAAAGAGGACATTAATATTGAAGGAGCTTACTCTGTCTGATACTAGTAAGCTCCCCTCTGGCAGTGATGCAATACCTTCTAAATAGTCCTGCTGCAGCTGCACTTTCCCATCGCTTATTTTCAGAATTTCCCCCCCTTCCACTTCTCTCTTGCTCTCTCTTTGTCTCTTGATCCCTGAATGTGATCTTTTTTTCCACTTGACAAATGTATTGCAGGGATAAAACAATGAAATTGAGTTGTGGCCAGCTACCCCTCCCAGCCACTCCCTAAGCTTCCTTTCTGCCTTCCCTAACTAACTAATCTTTATAATTTGTGTATGATTTTACCTCTGCTCCACGGATGCATTGTTTATTTTGTCAGATTGATGAGAGAGTTATAATTAGCCTTGAGATTCATTTCACTTCTGCTGATGCTATTTGATAACCTTGCTCATGTTCTTAGGGATACATAAAAAAAGTAAACACCTTTATCCAATCTTTGGTGAGGTTTATTATTACAAACATAATCTGAATAGTGATAAGTGATGCTGGGTGGTGTGTTTGACTTGTATGAGGAATGGGGTGCAAAGAGAGTATTTAATTATGCCTTTTTGTCTTCCTGGTTTGACTAGTGATTACACATACAAACTAAGATGCATTTTCCCACATCATATTAGCAAATGCAATAGCTTCAAGATTGCCTATCAGCGGTTACAGCTGCTTTATTCACGTATAAAAAGCAATAGGTTATTAAAAGAGCATTCTAATTAAGTTCAGAGTGTAATAGTGTTAAATAATGAGCAGTATTACAGTGGTTTTATTGTATTGCCATTGATTAGCCACAGTATGCATCAGCTTAGAAACACTGCATAAGTTTCTGAAAAAATTACATTAAATACAGGTCTGCAGGCACATGACCTGAGGTATCTGACAGGAAATAAAATGCACCCCACCAGTATAGCATCTGTTTGTTTGTTGTTGTGTTTTTAGTTGAAGTAATAATGTATGGAAGCATATTCTGAATTTAATTAAAATACAGAGTGTAATCAAATTGGCTTAAGGATGTTTTTATTTAAAATTAAACTCATTTTTTGTTTATAACATTGCACAAGGACTAAAATTTAAATTTAGGAATCACAAATGTTTGAAAATGATAGTTCAGTTTGATATCTCTGAACACACACTGTTATGTCTTTTGACTACAGTGGTACCTTGGTTCCTGCCATTAATTATTTTCAGAAGTCCGAACCAGTTTTTTGTCTTATAAGCCAGAATGTAAATTGAATTAATATGTTCCTCCAGACCCCCAGAAAATCAACACTTTATAAGGCATTATATGCATTAACAAAGTTGTGTTGTAAATGTGCTCCCTAATTTACAGAGGGGTTGTGTTGCAGCAAATCAATCAGATTGTATAAGTTAAATGTACAGTGTAGAGCATAGTAACATGTTAAAAACACTTAGAATAACCTGCAGTTGTCCATTGCCAAAAAACGTACCTTAAGATGTTGGAAAATCTCATGTAATTTTGTGAGTAATGGATTGAAAGTGAAAAGCAAAAGCAAAACATCTATTCTATTTATAAATGCGGTGCTGCTGCTTGAAAGCTTAGGAAATTATGTAATCCGTAACCGTCTTAGATAGGTATATGTAAATCTGATATACAACAATATAGTATGTTAATATTGTCATTTTATTGATATCATATTATAGCTTCTGACTAGGACAGTGCAAGTAGCTTACCTTTAAATATGTGTTTGAAGTTTAACCACATAGAGCACATATATACTTTATTTTAGCTTCTTGTTTCCAGTCTTCATTTCCATATGCTGATATTCTCTCTACTGATGATGTACATAGTCAGAGTAATAAGCTGGTTATTAAATTTATTGATCTGGTGTTTTGGAAAAGGAAAGTCCTGCAGCCCTGAAGTAAATAGAAATCTTTACAGTGAGCATGCCAATGGGACTGCAGTTCAGAACCCTTGACTTAAATACATTTTAAAGGTTCACTACATTCAATTTTCAAAGGAAAAAATACATTCAGTGGTACAAAACCTTTTTCTTATAGGTACAAGCCATGTGTCAATCAAAAGCTACAGGTCTACTAACTTTTTTATTTTTTTAAGAGTTTAAGAAGTTGATATTCGTACTTGTTTACATGTGCAATTTAGCATTACTAATCTTATTTATTCAGAAAGACTTACTTTTGTACTCATTAAGTATAACACTCATTTTAACAACAAAATGCCATTATGTGTGCTTTATCTCACAATGCTGCATGCAACATGCTTTGGCTGCTGTGGCTTACTGTGGCTCTTCTAACTTTAAATACTCATTCAGATTCAACCTGCTTTCTGCACTCTTAATGAAGTATTGAATTTTACAAGAGCACTGGTGACCTTTCACTTCCTTATCGATCCAGTTTGACATTTTGGCAAGCCTATGCTCCAAAGGTGATTTCAGGGCCCCCCAGGGCCCTGTGATGTCATCAAATTTCTAAGTGACGCACAGAGTCAACGGGCAAAATTGACCACAGTCTTTGTCCTTATGGGATTACAATGAAAGTTATGGGTGTGTCGTGTTGTTTCCTATTGTATGTAGGTACATTTAGGAAATTAGTGAAACGTTTTTTAAAAGGAGAATATAAAGGCAATTGGTATAAAGTTAAAAAATGCAAAATATGCAATATTATTATTAAATGTGTTGAACTAAAAGATCACAACGCTTTGAATATTGTAACAGTTTGTAGAGGATGGGGCAGACTGGGGTGGCAGGCCCAAGTTGCAGACAGTGAGAGGTCCCCATGAAGACCCAGTTTACTGCCTTAAATTTACCAATTTTAGTGAACATATAATTATATTTTTATACTGTATCTCTCTGTTATAATACGCAAGACAAGATTATATGAACCTCTGGCTGGCTGCAGTGTCACTCAGGGCATACATGCCTTCATACTTAAATTGTAGATATTGTTATCTAAAAAGTTATGTCTGAGTGGCATTTACTGCTGGACAGTAAAGCTACCTGTTCCAGAAACTCACGAAAATAAGAATGAGCCAAGGCTGAGAACTGATATGCTCTCCCAAACTCAAATCAATATAAGTGCCTCCTGTTTTTCTTTACAACAAACTAAGGCTGAGAGCTGATAAGCTCTACCAAACTAAAATCAATATTAGTGCTTCCTTTTTACTTCTTTTGGGAAGTAACTTGTGTGTCCTTTATGTTTAACAACTAATTGTTTACCATTCTATTTAATTCAAACTTATCAGCTGCTTATGTTAAATTCCCAAGCTTCCCACTTCTCTGAACGTGTCCTTCTCTCTTTTGAATCAGTTGTAACGTTGTTTCTATTTATGTTTCCAATTTTTTTTCATTTACACTTTAAAGATTGCTAATTTCTCTGTCTCTTGTTGAACGTTTGTACTATTGTTTTCTGTCTGCTTTGACTCTTAAGTTTGTAATGTTCCTTTCCACACGGGTTTTAAATCTCTTTACTTTTAGAACCTTTTAAGCTTTCAAGCATGCTGGCAGATGAGCCCCTGACATAACGCTTACCAACAGCATCGAGGGATAAATTGCCTGAAACAGCAGCCACATTTCATGAGTTTAAATTGAAAGTCTCTAACTGGTGCAAGCTATGCCATTTTGATTTGCTTCAGAGCATTCAGGGGAACATACTGTGGTTTCTTAACACATACTCCACCAGCTAAAGCTGTGCGTCCTCATTAGTCTTTCTAGAGTACACTTGTTTGCGAGTATGGTATCCTGTGTATGAATGGCACAATTGCAACAAGTCACTTGTTGAAATTTCTTCTCTCCTTGATATTCCACGATCATCTGTAAATGGTGTTATTAAAATGTGCTATTTGAAGTGACAAATCATGCTGTTCTGTTTGGCAGTCTCATGTTTGAGTGTGGGTTTGGCCAAGATTTTGGGGTGAACTAGAACTGAGATTGTGAGCCAAGCCCTGTTGTCTAACATAAGTGTCTGCATGTCTATATGAATGCCTATGGATTCAGAATGGGGGTGGCACAGAGTTGTAGCCATTAACATGATTGCCTCACAGTTCCAGCATCCCCGGTTTGCTCCCGATGCCGAGGCATGTCCCCCATGTCCATATGGGTTCACTCTCATTTTCCCCCTCAGTTAAAAACCATGCATGTTAGGTAAATTTCTAATCTGCTCCAAGTGTGCGAGTTTGTGTGAGTGTATATGCTCTGTAAAGGATTGGTGCCCTCTCTAGAGTTGTCCCTTGCACCCTGTAACATTCTGTAAAATATGTATGATTATACTTTATGTGTAACATATGTATGTATGCTTGTATGTATGTATGCATGTTTAGGTCGATGCATTTTAAATGATCTCTTAACACAGAGACTAACTACTGAAGGAAAAAATATATTTATAAATAGTATAAAATATGTATAAAATATAAGTCTTAATTATAATCTAGTTTAATATTTACAGTGGAGCCCATTGTAGTTATTTTATCTTGTCACAGAGCCTAGCCTATATCATAGTGTTAGCCTCTAATAATTTTTTGCACATACACACTGCAGTCTGAATTGTGTTTGACTATATTCACTTTAATAAAACCAACCACTAAGTGAAAGTCACTAGACAGTGTCCTCTCCTCATCACAGGTCTGCACCCACAGTTGTGATTTACAATAGCAGCTTTTAATGTAATGACCAGTGCTACTATATTAAAGGATTGAAAGTGTAATTACCAGTGGCTTAGTCTTATGCTAGCCAGTGGCAGAGGTCAAATAAGAGAAAGTAATGTGAGGGGAGAGAGGAATAAAAAAAATGCAGTGAGCATGTTGTTTTGCCATTAAAGGGGTCAATGACACAATTGAACTACGCTTATGGGGGATTGGATGTATGTATCTTTAGACACTAGAGCAAGAGAAAATTGGAAACAGGCTTGTCATTCAATTTACCAGAGGGCAGGAGGTGAACTTGCAGTTTGACACTCCTCCAGATGGAACATTCCTCAGAGCTGATTAACACACATTAATGCACAGTGGTGTCTAGTTGCTAATACACTGAGGGTTACATGCACTAAGCCTTGTGCACCCATTTTAGGTGCAATTAGACAACATTCTGCCCTAAAAACCTTATGGGCCCGAATGCACGGTCTGAGTGACGTGCACTTGACATTCTGCAAAGTGAAGAATTATTCAGGGAGTCTACATATTAACTATACTGACTTATTGCCAAAAAGCCATGGGGTGAATGCAATTGCTTTGATTTACTGAAATATTATATAATGAAAAGAATATAATGATGTGGGGAAAAATCACTTGTGGCGTCACATTTTTCCTGTTTGTTTCAGACTCTGTGGTTGTCCATTGAGCAACATTCCTTCTTCCAACATATATATTTATATATGCAATTTATATTTGCTGATAGAAATTGTAAAATTTCATTCTTTACAGTTTTTAGGCAAGTTGTACTCAGAACATGGGCATTGTTAAAGCTACACTAATCAAACCAAACATTTATCCTATACCCAAACCGAACATTTAAACCTTAGTGAAATGCATTAGCTTTATCAGTTTTCAGGCTGATTGTGGTTTGCCCTCCTTAACATTTACAGCATATTCCAGCAATTTATTTTAGGAGTTATTTAAGTGTTCATTACCACTCGTACTGAATCCTGCATCAATACCCAAAGTGGGCACAAATATTTTTTTTTACACAAGCCCTTCACTTTGTCCAATAATAATTATGTCTATTTTATGGTTGTAAGACACTTGGGATTTGTACACATGATTTGGCCACTATGCCGAACAGGTTGTCTTGCTTACTTTGTTTTAAATATCTTTGGAACTGGTAATTATTGTGTTAGTATTTTTTTCAGCCTGAGATTCCAAGATGTTGCATCACTTAAATTGTACTTTTTGTTTACTTGGTAGCACTAGTGGACTTTTAGCCCTTTGTCAGCACACCAGCCTCAGTGAAATGATTTGTGTTACATGGCAAAAAATGATGCGTCTGATTTAAAAATGTCATCATCCTGCAAGGGCAAAACTCAGACAGCCCATTATCTACCTCATGCTGACGACTTTAGTGTGAATCCACAGACTGCTGCTTCTAGGAAGCCTGGTGCAACAACCAAGTACGATAGTAAGACAGAATATTTGGTCCTCCAGAATAAGTACAGTATTGCAGAAAATGATCTTCAGATTGTTTCATGGGCTTCAATGTGTTGGTTTTATTAATACACAGCACACAAGCATATTGTTGCCTAGTAGGCACAAATGTTTTTGACATGTTGCTCATTTTTACCTTTTTTGCATCGCTGACACTTTAGTCCTCTGCAAATAAAATAAGTTAATAGAAAAAGGTTTAAAATTGTAAACAAAATGCTCTGTTATCGCTTCACCATATTGTCAATAGCCAAGTGAACATTCTGGTTCCCAAAGTGGGGGACATGCCCCCTAGGGACAACAGCAAGGCAAATGATTGGGGCATGTTTGAGCCAAACACCATTGAGCTTGTGTGGACTCCAGAAGATTGTGCACTAACAAATAATCCATATTATACCAACAATTTCACAATATCCCATATAACATTGTGTGATGTTTATGGGATGCTAGGCTTTCTCTTGTTCACAGGAACTGGTTTACTTGTGGTATAAAAAAGAGTGTGAAATTAACATAGTGGCAGCAATTTTCGGCTCTCACTGAATCAGCAAGTGGGTTTAAAGCAGGAGCTTAGTCCTTATAAAAAACATTTTGATAATCAACTTGCCTATGTTTTTATCCTCACCCGTGGTCTTAAGCTTTGGGTAGTGACCGGCAGAGTAAGGTCACATGTACAGGTAGCAAAAATTGGGTTTGTGTGCGGTCTTGGATCGGAAGGAGACAGTTGAGGTGCTTTATGTTTATCTTAAATGACCGCTTGAACATTCTTTTTTGAAAAATAGCAAACCAAAATGATGTGTACTTTTCTTGTATAAAAATTATACAAACATATATTTAGTTCCCTCCTAATTAAAATAAATCTTGCTGAGAATAGGATGTTCATGTCAACGTGATGTATGATTCCGTTACATGTACTGAAGCACTGGAATTCTCTGCTTTATATGCCACAAACTCCATTAAATGAGAGAATCCTATGGAAAATGACTCACTTTTATCTCACTGCTGTCACTCTGGTTAGAGTTTTGCTAAATAAACGCTCTTTTTTGTGGCACTGAACTTTGTGGCAAAAATAAGCTGTAGGTAGCCATGGGACAGCTGACTTACATTACCCAGAGGCAACCTAAACATTTCAGGCCATAGATTTTATTGATAAATAACATCCTCAATTGCTAATGCAATTTATTTCACCCAGCCGTACTTTTCCTGCCTAGCCTTGCAGTGTTTGTTTTAGGCTATCAGTAGGGCATCAGTGTAGTTGTCTTATCATATTGTGGAAGTTGTAAGGTTGTGTTGTTGAGGGGTAAAAGATCATGTGTAGATTTCATCAGGGCATCATGCCCATCTTAGCACTTCAGATTTGTTCTAGTAGTGCAGTATGCATTCCATCTGTGAGGGCCTTTGATTATTTAAGGGATTTTGCTTCGACTTTGCATTACAAATGGCTATTAGATTAGACTAGATTTTATGCATGGCACTTTAACATGTGTTATCATAGCAAGATTGAGCCCTATTTATTGGGTGTATTTACATGTAGAGATTTATTTGTCTGAATGAAGTCATCCCTAATGTAGATTCTGAATAGACTGTTTGTATGCACACTAAACACAAATCGAAATTTAATACACTGCTCACAAAAATCAGGGGATATTTCAAAATAAATATGAAGCGATACAAAAATATGCTTTTGATCTTTTTTATAACCAAGAGCATCAGAAAAGCAAATGGCAAGTCAAATGAGATGCAAAAACTACTTTTAAAAGGCTGAAAGTGCTGGAGTATTTCTGCACTCCCTGATCTTTAAAGTGCACATCCAGCAATTTTCCAGCCCTTGCAATGCGTCGGCAGCACGATTTGGCTGAATGTGAAGCTTGAAGAGCCATTGGACGTCTTGAAGCTGGTCAAATACAGACAACAGTGGCACCAGCACTTGAAACATCCAAAAGCCTGGTTAGCAGACTGTGGAATTGCTTTCTTTCAAGCGTTCGCCCATCTGTCACAACAGCAAGAGATGGCCGCTACTTCACCTTATTGGCAAGAAGGAGCAGGTACAGCAATGCAACAGAGTTGCGGAGACAGTTTCTTTCTGCCACTGGACTCTCATCCAGTTTAACATGCTTATGTTCACCTCCATGACTATGTCACTTGTTACTCAATCACAATAACTGAGTTTGCATCGCATTTGCATAATCAAACAACTTTCTTTGACTTTTCATTTGCTTTTCTGATTATCTCGTTTATTGAAATAAACTCCAATGCTTCTTATTTTTAAACGCTTCATAATAATTTAGAAATATACCCTAATTTTTGAGTGCAGTGTATTTCCATTTACTTGCACAAAATGTAATCCGACTCACTGTCTAGCGTAAATGTTTCCATAGCAACACCTTGTCTTGTTGGTATGTAACAAGGATCTAGCAATAGTCATCATGTTTCTCGAGCCTTTATTTATTTTTTATAGGTGTAAAACTGTGACAGTTTTAGCAATAGGTACTCACGTGCATATTAAGCAGGAGAAGGGAATTCACATACTTCACATTATTACACGTTAATGTGAGAACACTCTGTCATCTAATTTGCTAGACTGACAGACAGATAATCGTCCATTCGTTGCTGCTGACTTAAGACTCTGGAAACTGATTTCTCACACCTGCCATGTTAAATTACATAAAGCAATGGTTCCCAAAGTAGGGGGCGTGCCCTCTACCGATATTAGCAAGGTGAATGATTGGGCATGTTTGAACCGGGAAAATCTCATAGAGAAAAAGTTAAGATACATAATGTATCGTATACTTGTAATAATTTTACTGACAACTTTTTGTTTTGCTCAACAATAATTAGCAGGGTTTTTTGGAATTACACTATTTTAACTTTAAGTTTAAGTACTTTAAGTTCCAGTGATGTTTTGAATCAAAGTAGTATAGTGGGCTCAAGTTCTCCTTTTTTGTGGAGGATCACTTAAGTATGCTTTGTATCAAAACTGAGCATGATTATAAAGAGTTTAAATTTTTTAACACACTACCCAGCAGTGTTAATTTTGACAACAAATTTTTATTTAGTTTTAGTTTTAGTCTTGTGATTAAACTGTCATTTACTAATTATCATAAGAATATAGTCGACTAAATCTACAGTCAATTTAGTCGACTTAAATATAAGGGGTGTAAAATGTGAATACTTACACGAAATGAAACATTTATTTGTATTATAATTTTTTATACATTTTATTTTTTACCAATTATGGAATATTATTCATGTTTGAAATACCAATATCTTTTAACAAACATCTTTATTTACCTGACCTTGCATATTGAGCAGAA
>JAVSBV010000086.1:5347790-5360931 GCA_033117975.1 Parotocinclus spilosoma | reverse complement strand
TGTGCTTTTCTTTCAAAAATAAGGAAATTTCTAAGTGACCCCAAACTTTTGAACGGTAGTGTATATATATATATAATTATTTTTAATTTATTTTAACAGTAGCTTGTGTATTACAACACATATCTCTGTGTACTCTGTAAAAGTTTATTGTGTGTATGTGCCCTGTTTGCTGTATTTAGTAAGAAGCTGCAGTTTTGTTGTTAGAGTGGTAGTTCTAGTGGAGTTGAAAAGGGTGTATACAGAGTGGGGTGGAGGGGCTAAAAAATATGCTTATTTGCAAAAGGCTGACCTAACTGCAGCCTAAGTGGTCAGAATGTATTTTCCTATTTGGTCCGTCATGACTAGCTACTGAAAGCCCCATGCTCAATCAGTCTGGTTATTAATTACAAAATGTCTCCCTCTTTTCTTCGTTTTTCTATCCTTTTATTCATCTTTCATTGTAGCTCAGTCTCACTTGCTTAGTCATTCTTTCTCTTTTATGATTTCAGAGACGACGGGGATCAGGGGTCTTCTGTGCCAACTGTTTGACCACCAAGACCTCATTGTGGAGAAAGAATGCCAATGGAGGATATGTCTGCAACGCGTGTGGCCTCTATCAGAAGCTCCACTCGGTAAATGGAAACTTAAAAAAACAGTGCAGAGGGATGGGGTGGGTAAGGAGAGATACGAGGGGGGAAGATAGATGTACACATCTACACAATCTACACATTTTGTTAAAATGAACATTTCAGCTATAAAAAGGTGTCAGTACTGTCACTCCAGTTTGATCATCTTGTGATCCCTCTATAAGGATGGGAGCTGACAGCTACACTAAAGCATCAGTGTCCCTGCAGCCTAATCACCAATCTGTAGTATTTTTTTTACTTCCATTTGTCATTTATTTCCTAAATTCACTTTTCAAGTCTGATGATGGCATTTCATATCACGTCAAAATGATGATTCAAAGAATCAATAAGAAAAAATGGGGTTTCAGCTTTTTATTGAATAGGTGGGCACTTGTGGACAGTTTTCTTCTTACTTAATTTATTGGTCATATGAGAGTTTGTGAAGCCCGCACAATCAAAGAAAACGACCTCCCTCATAAATACAATGTCTCATGGTAAATTGTTATAGGACTTTATAATTGGATTGAGTTTATAGCATTACAGTTCTGTCTTCAGTTTGATTTGAATGAACAAATCTCTGCATGTGCTGAGCGTGTGTGTTTGACCCCACTAGAATTGAAAGATGAAAAATATTCCACAAGTAAAATTGCATTTTCTTAGAGAAACTGCATTTTTTTGTTGTGGTTTGTTTGTCAAACAGTATTCATAACATTTGCTTTAGATTACTGATGTTAAAGTTAGGTTTGGGGGGTAGCATTAATTGGCTACAATAATGATTGTCAGTCAAAAGTCCTCATAAGGATGGTTTTGTTTGTCTGTGTGCTCCTTGTCTTACTATAGTTGTGAGGATCAAATGTCCCCACGATGATAGGACAGCCTGAAATATTGACTAGTGAGGAAGATTTTTCAGGGGTTTTTTTTCTTTTCTTTAATTGCCTTTTTACAAAACTTTTACACAACACAACATTTATTTGAAAAACAAAAGGCTTGCTTTAGTTTACTGAGGTTAAGGTCAGGGTTAAGTGTTACATTAATTAACTACAGTAACCATGTTGCAAATAAAAAGTCCTCACACAGATAGCAAGACAAAAATGCATGTTTGTTTGTTTATATGTATGCAAGCGTGTGCATGTTTGTACGTATTTGAGAGTCTGTGTGTGTGAATCTGCATGCGTTCGTGTATGAATGTGCTGTGTGTGTATGTGTGTGTGTAAAATGTGCATGTGTGCAACTTCTTCTGCTCCCAAGCCCTGCCCTGAAACCTTGAAGTGTTCTTCAGCCTTGAAACTGTTTGGATAAACACATCTGATAAACAAGTTTTTGAACATGTGAGGAATTAAGACGGCCTAAACAAGGCAAGCATTGTGCTTGTGCACAGAGTGTGCTGCTGGAATGTACCCTGGTTATACATTCATGCTTTGAAACTCAGCTGGAACTAAGTCGAGCCAAATGATTTTCTTTACTTAATATGAGAAGCATTTAAATTTGGACCCTCTGTTTCTCAGTGGTGGTCTGAGGCTATCAGGCCAAAAGTCTGGGTGGCAGGGGGCTCAGTACAGAGAGCTGCCTGAATCTGTGTGGTCAAGTAGGGTGAAGTAGCTAGGGAGGGCACTGTCCAGTCTACAAGGGGCTCTTTTAAATGCCATGTCACCTGGAGGTGTGAGTAGATTGAGTGCCTGTGAAGGGGGCAACCACAGATTCTCGCATCTTATTCTCCATTAGCACTTGTAGTGACCTGATATGACCAGATATAGGAAATATTAAATTTGCATAGCCAAAATATGAATTAGATGCCGTACAGTCCTTATTTATATAATCTTTTCTTAACACTTAAATTAAATTCAAATGTATTTACTTTAAATGTTGATTTCTTTGTTAGTTTTGTAATTATTAATTAATTGAAATGTCATGTTTTCAAAAACAAAGGGACGGCACGGTGGTGTAGGCGGTTAACGCAGTCAATTCACAGGTTGTTTCAGTTCTGACCTTGGACTATTTGAAGTTTTCTGACATTGGTTTACTCTGGATACTCCTGTTGCCTCTCACATTCCAAAGACATGCATTCGTTTGGGTGCTCTAAATTAGCCTGTTGTAAATGTGACTGACCAGTATCAATGCATCTTTCTACCTGTTGAAAACAGCTATTGATGCCAAAAGCAACGTTAAGTAAAATAAAGCCTAAGCCTTGAAGAAATAAAGAGCAGACCAATGGAATATGCCAGTAGAGGATGACTTATCATTCTGACTCGCTGTCATTCTTATTGTTTAGCTTTACCTTTGCTGTTGCTTTTTTAATCAGCCTAGCAACAAGCCCATAAACAGCTGTTCTGGATGCGCAGTTGAATATGTATCTTGGTACTACAGTAATTCCACATGATTTTACTAATGTAATAGTCATTTTAGACCTTTATTTTATATTAACCTGCTTGTGTGTAATATATCTAGCCCACCACTGTGAGGACCCAGTTTGGCGTCTTGGCACTACTGTATGTCCAGATCGCACATCAAATTTAGACACTGTTGGTTGTACCTGAGGGCAGGGAGGCTGGTTGGGCAATTGTCTCCTGTACCCTGTCTTTTCCAGACTAGGAGCCAGTGCCCCCAACCTCTAACCCCCATACAGAAAATTATTTAGGGGATCAATTGGGGGATATTTCATTAGGAGCTATTTTATTTTGAAAATCCCCTAATTTTTGTGAGCAGGATATTTTAAGGATTGACATTAAACAATTGAGCAGTTAAATGTAGCAAGGAAAAATGTAGTACAAGAAAAAAGGAGAAAACTGTCTAATTTTTAGTTTTTAAAATTTACTTTTAATTTCAAAAGGTGTATTGGAAACCCCCACATAGTTGACTTGGGTATGCATCCCAACCCCTTTAAACATTTTATAAAAACTCGTTGAAAATTACCCCAAAGTATTGTGTATGCTATTAGTTGTGAAATGCATTGTTCTATTTATCCAGATGCAAAGTGAAGTACAGGATTCTATAGGCTGATACAGAGAGCTTTTTAATTAACTGATCATAGGTCATAGCTACACGGCAATGGTAGTGTAGTGTTGTCCTCTTCTCCTGTAACTAATATATGCACGGGACCCGGTAAACATCCCACTCCATTAGTACGCAATAAATGAAGTAGACAACGGATTATTAGATTTAACAATGGCTTTCTTTTAACTGGCAATTGTCAAGCTTTGTTCGTGTTTTTACATTTTTATTTATTTATTTATTTTTTAAATAGCTGAGCTAGAAGGGTAGATGCATGTTTTAACAGCATGTCTGTTTGCGTTCTTTTATGTCTAATTATGCAGCTTGACTGTGTATTGAACAGTGCACACTAGCTGATATGGTTGATATTTGTGTGTTCCTTGTAAAATTGTTGTCTTTTTGGATAAAAAAAGCATTTATATGCTGTGCAGAGGTCACCTTATTATTGCTTCCTCATAAAACCAGGCAGTAGTGGGCTCTAAATGGAAGTCCTTGTGCCAGAACACATTGCTGCATAAATGTCTGAGATTTTATCTTTAAATAAAAGGGCTTAACATGCACATCAGGTATGACCAATATAAATGTCTAGCCTATTTCTCACACAAGACACATTCACACTATTTTTATGGTGTGGGAACTGCTGAATATCGCCAAAAAGGTGTCACTTTGGTCAACTTTGTGACCCTCTGGAGCAAAGCAAACGCTGTACTTGAAATATGAAAAGATGACAACACTGGAATATGTTTTCTTCTGTACTGTACATTTAAGTCTAAGTCGGATAGTTTAAGTTAAGTAAAATAGACTGACCCTACACCCACATTCTTTCAAATTTATTTTTGTAGGTTTTTAGACCATAAGTGCAGTGCTATGGCAACTTTAGCTCTATGGTGGCTGAGGAATCAGAAATAGTCTAGCAGTAGAGGGCACTATTTCATTTTGTCTGATTTGTGAAACGTATCCACTCTGAAAAGATAGCTTGAGAATAAGTGTTCACAAATACACTGTCAGCCATGTTTATTCAATTTAAACCAGCACCGTTTAATTTGTGCTTTTTAAAGACCAAACAAACTTAAAATAATATTTTTGTTCACTTTAAGTTGATATTTATTTTCCGATAGTGCTTGATTTGGGAACTTGGGAACAGCGAGCATGGAGTGATCATGGGCAGGGAATAAAGAGGTCCCAGAACATATACACATAACAGTACTCGAAGTGCTCTGCTTGCGACAGTAGCCTTCTAAATAAAATATCTATATTAATGGAAAATACTTGCTTACCATGTCCACAGCTTGCCGTCCGCTAGCACACCTGATGCATGAGCACAATTACATTATGACTGCAGTTATTAGAAAATTAACCATTTGCGATTCTGGAAAAGAGGTTACACACAAGTGTCGGTGTTTAAACTTTGTTAATTATTGTTAATATTGCTTATCTTCATTTTACTTTACATATAAACACACACAGGTGCTAGATCAACATAAATATGTGCTGGAACACATCCGCTTTAAATATGAAAGGTACTGGCAGGATTTGGTTCAAATTAAGAACTGGTTTCAGAGACAAAAGTGTGAATCTTGTAGGAACTATATTTCAGTGTAAATCCCATTTTCTGAAGTTTGATGGGGGAAGAGTGCTCTCATCTTTACCCAGTGGACCTTCCCTTACTTCCTGATTTTCATCCTCTTTTACTGCACCAGCCCTGAGAGTGTGTTGGTGATCTCAGTTCAAGAAACCAGCTTGATGTTAGCTTAATGTCCCCTGCAGTGTTCACTTCTCACTGCCAGCATATTACCGGGAGAGAAAAAAATCATAGCACTGTTATTTGCATCCTTGTTGCTTCTAGTGCTAGATTTGCTCTTCTCAGCCCAAGAGGATTGGAGAAAAAATGAAACGACTTGGCTTCACCTTCTCTGTCCTCTGAATTAACTTGGTTCCCAATGGACTGTGGAAGATTTCTTTAGAGAACGAGAACGTCAGAGAATGTGTCTAGTGGCAAAGCAGTACATGAGACGAGACGTGACACATAACTGAAGTTTGCTACCTACATGCCGTAGGCAACTGGAGGCATGATGCAATTTTAGGACAGATAAATAGCAACTTATTATTCAGCACCAATAATGAAACATGAAGGCAAATGCAGATGTTTTTTTCTTTTCTAGAACCAACTGCTGAGTAAAATGTGCCCACATCTAATCAGATCCATTAGTTTGCGATTAAGCAAGGGTTGTGAACCTGTAAGGGTTCAGTTAAATTATGCTGATCTTTATAAAATAGATGATCTTTATAAGTCTTTACTATTAAATATTTTTTAAACTATCCAGACCATCATCTTCCATGGTATTTTCTACTCTTAAGTACGTTTTGCATTTGCAAGCTGTTCATAATAGCTAACATAACTGATGGACAAAGATAGGAATTAACTTTTATTCACCTGTATGGAGATGGTGATTGCATGTTTTCCATGTATCTCAGGAGCACTAACAGGACATGTTCATAATTAATAGTCTTTTGATGGCCAATTATTGTGCTGGCCGACCTAATTAACAAAATGGGTCCTCGAGTCCTGTAGAGATAAATCATTGAAATAGATTGTCATGAGAACAAGGGCCACTGCAGTAAGGATACACTTTATGAAATTTCCATGCTTTTCATATATGGCTCTGGTCCTTGCGTAAGTGCAGTGGCTTTTGGGAATTTTGTAATGGATACACGTAACAGAATTAAATAGGGATGCATTGAATATTCTGAAAATCAAATTCTATGTCAAACCTATTTGCCAGAAAATGGTGCTGATGAAAATACGTGTAAAGACAGAACAATAATTTTTTTGATTATACGATATGCCTCAATACCTAGTAAGTGCCCTTGCTCCCAACTTTCTGTGTAGGGCGTTCTCTATAACAGCTTTGTAACTGACAATGGAGCTTAAGACTGGTTATTGAGGCAAGCTACTGAGTTCACTATTACACTCTTTTTGCATTTCTTTTTAAATATATATTTACATTATTAGTGTAAGCAATCTCTCATTCTTATTTTGTTTTAGTCAGAATGTTCTCAGGAACTTCTCAGTGTACCATATAATCTGTAGTTTTATAAATAAACGCTACTTGTGGCAAATGCAATTTTGTCATTTTGTTCACTCTAGTCACACATATTAATGTTATTGTATGTTAAAGACAGAATACTGTCCATCACAACAAGTCACCACAATTAATAGTGATTTTGTACTTTTGAATATTTGTTTTTAGAATTGTAATGGGGACATCCTTGATCATATATGCAATAGTGAATTGTGTCTAACCAGGCCAGCCACAAGGTCAAGATCAACTTTAATCCAAATGCAATTCTTGTAAGTATACATTAGAGGAACATTTGTTTAAGCTCTGTTGTTCTTCTCCCTTATCGTTTAGACTCCTAGGCCACTGAACATCATCAAGCAGAACAATGGTGAGCAGATCATCCGTCGGCGCACCCGAAAACGTCTGAACCCAGACAGCGTGGCACCAGAGCAGGCAAGTTCTAAGCAGCAACGTGTCGGCACTGAAGATCGCCTTAACGGCAGTCCTCTAGAGCGCAGGTCAGACGAACCTGGGGCCGAACCCCATACCCAGCCGGGAAAGGGCCAGCCAAGTCCACGCTCTACACATGCCTTCCTTCTTAGCCAGACGCTGGAGATCCACAAACGCATGCCACCTTTGCATGCTCACAAGAGCCCTGGAGAAGCCACAGGTCCCGATGGCAATGGACCAGGAGCAGGCACGCAAGTGGCCTCTGAAAGAGGGAGTCCCATTGAGAAGTACTTGCGACCGTCCAAGCAAGCAAGCTACTCACCTCCAGGCAGCCCCATAGAGAAGTACCAGTACCCTGTCTTCAGCCTACCGATCGTCCCTAGTGAGCTGCAAAATGAGGCTGACTGGCTACGTTTCTGGACCAAATACAAGATGGCAGTACCAGGCAACCCAGGCCATTACTTTAGCCTACCTAACCCATGCCAAAGCTTTGTGCCTTACCCCACGTTTAGTCTCCCCCCTCACTTTCCACCACCTCCACCATCTGGACCCGACAGCGACACCCCTTTAGATCTGGCCATCAAGCACCATTCCAAACCTAGGCCTCTGCCCAACGGTGCGACTGTACCCAGAGAAAAGGTTCTTCTTGAGAGACAGGCATCTCCACCGATAGACAGGGACAGCGAGGCCAAGGAGGAAGAGGCCACAGTGCCACCTTCCAAACCTGACCGCTGTGATCAGGGAACCCAGGATGAGCTGTGCAGCAAGTGTGCCCACTGCGGTATTGTCTTCCTGGATGAAGTAATGTACGCCCTGCATATGAGCTGCCATGGTGATGGTGGACCCTTTCAGTGCAGCATCTGCCTACACGCTTGTGCTGATAAGTATGACTTTACCACCCACATCCAACGAGGCCTCCACCGTCTTGCGCCAGATGCCAGTGCTACAGCTACGGATGAGTGAAGCACACCTAGAACAGTATAGTAGGAATCCATTCAAAGACTTAACAGAAGAAAAAAAACGAAAAAAAAAAACAATGTACGCACGTAATGCGTTGATCAAAATGTGCCAAGATGGCTAATAGTGCCTCAGCAAACAATGTGAGGAACTTTAGTCAGCTTAACAATTTTATCAGAGTACAGACACAAGAGATTCTTGCCTGTATTTTTGTAAAGAACTACAAATGGTACAAATAGGTAATACACGTAGGTCTTTTTTTTTTTGTTTGCCTTAACCCATACTCGTAATTTTTGACACAGCAGCTCAGTACGCTACTCAAACTGAACTGTTTGTTATACTGGGCTGTTTCCAGCCTTCTGGAAAGTTCTCTTACCTGATTTTGAGAAAAGTGGGGATGTGCCTGCATGGCAAGCAGTGTGCAAACGTGCCAGTCCTCTGTCACTATGGCAACACCATAAGTGAGTTTCATCCTCAAAACAAACATCCTCAGGGAATGTATATGGCTGAAATATGGCTGACACATTCATAAAGGCCTTTCTGTCTCTGGCCATCAATATATTGAAATGTTTTCTGGAGTAGTGTTGATTTTTTTTTTTCATAATGTATTTCCCCCTTCAAGAAGTAGGGTTGGATTGTTGCAAAATTTCATCAAGAAACGTTAGCTGCTGCCTTGGTTACTGAAACAGTAACCTAATCGTCACTCCTGAAACCTGGGAAGGAATTAAAATAAGATATTTTTTTCTATGATGATAATAAGAATATTCATATTATCAGTGCCTGATAAAGTATTTTCTACCTGATATGTTGATATGCAACATTAAACTTGCATCTAAATAAGGGCCTTGAGCTTGGCTCTGAAAACGTTTACATTTGCAAATGTAGCAAACAAGGTAATGAAGCAAAACACCAGATTTTTTTTTTTTTTTTTTTTTGCGTTCATGTAAATGAAATATTATCCATTTTCATCTATTTTATCATTTATTTCTTTTTAAAGGTGGGACAATGAACGAGAATATTTTTAGCCACCAAAGGCACTATCCATTCCAAATGTACTCCTCAATGACTTTGTTTCACCACTGTTGATGTTCTTGTTTTATAGCTAAATAATTTAACTTAATCTTAAATCATCCTGGATCTGTCTGTAGGCATTACATAAGGGAGGCCGATAAGGCATTATATGCTTTTTTTTTTTTAGATAAACTCCCCTTGCAAATGTGTCAATTAGCATGAATCCCCTACCATAGTATAGTACTGTAGAAAGTGCAGGGTTTGCGTGTTGTGATTTCTATAGGAAACAGACATAAAAACTAACATTTCTGTTCCAACATGGAGAGCTATTAGTAACACTTCAGTAACTGCAGGTGATGTATGTGCCTTTTAAGATTTTCTTAGTGGAGAAAAGCGAAATTATGCCCTAAGACACAGTTCACACTCCCTCTTCAATCTTCTTTTCAATTCTTCTTCTGTTCCATGGGATAAACAAATCCATTTATCTCTCATCAGTAGAACAGTTTGCCATAAAACATATTGACAATACATTTGGAAACCTCCTTTACCAAAACCTTATGTTATGGTGTCAACAACTCAAGTTGTTTTGCATGCATTTTCGCTTTGGTTTTAGTTCATTTCCTTAAACTCTTAATAGTCCACAACATGTTTTTGTGTGCATTTGTTTTTGTCATACTCACAATCTTGTCCTTTCTTTGTCATGGGCTCATGGAATTGGGTCTGGGCTGGCTACACACAGACTTTATTTATATGAACTGGGGAGATGAAAGAGATGCTCTGGATATCTTGAAGCAATCTCTGCATTTCACAGATCCTCACTTATTGCCTTACAATGCTGCTTAACTGCAAAAGCCTCTTGGAAAATAACTGAATAAAGTGTCACTTTTTATTGGAGCATTTATACAGTTGGGTATTACAAAGATTTTTTTTTTTTTTTTTTTTTGCAAACCGTTTCAATTTGTAATTATTGTTAATGCTTGCACTTCATTTATTTGTTTATTGCCAAGGAAGAAAGATAAAATATTTTATTAGCATGCTATGACTATGAACAGGTACTGCATTGTAATAAGCGAAAAAAAGATTGTGCCTTTTTTTTTCTTTTTCGGAAGGTCTTGTGTAAGGCTTTTCCACCATTGAAACACAAAGGAGTATTTGTTCCTGCCTGGAAGCCAGTGCGGCTCTGCTCGAGGCACAAGGCAAAACTATGTACATGTTTTAACTATTATTTTTAGAATGTTCTTGTTTTTACACTTTGCTGCATTTAAAGTGCATAGATGATGGTTTAGTATTTCTTTATTTTGTTTTTCTTCAGCTGCCACCTTAACATTTTTGTGTTGTAGGTTTTACATACAGAAAGATGGCAAAGATGTCTGTTACATCTAAACTTGAATAATGTTGATAATAATGATAACAATAATAATAATAATTAATAAAGTAATAACAAAACAATGTTTGGAAATCGTGCACAGTTGCGTTTATTTCAGTGTCCATAGCGTTTTTTGACATCTAGCTGCATTGACAAGAAATAAACTTATTTATTTATTTAACAGCTTCACAATATATAGTATCATGACCTACATATTGGCCTAATAGCATTTTATACTTTATGCAGTCCTCTCTGCCATTCAGTTTTTTTTCTCTTTTGTTCTAGTCTGTTGTTTTCGTTTTGACACCATGGAAATCTTTGGTAAGTTTGTCTTTTGTAAGCTGGAGGAAGGTTCTAGAGCACCTGCTGTTCTCCTTAGGAGCACAATATCACTGAAGCTTGTTTTTTTAAGCTTATTGAGACAACATGAATAGTGTATATTACATCAATTCCAGGCCTACAAAGATAGGTAGTCCCCATTTGGGGACACATCCCATCAAACGCCTTATAACTTTAATATATCACATCACTCCCTATGCCACACCTCACCGACCCCCTAACCCTAACCCTAACCATTTAGCATGGGAGAGTATCGTACTGTTTAGCACGGTTTCTGCTGAATGTATACTCCTGTGTATGAAGTCAAGGTCATTTGTCATTTATTTTACAATGGAGCATTGCCTCAAAGCAGTTTTACAATATTATATGTTCTTAAAAGGCCAGTCTCAAATTGAGCAAGCCTAGGGTGACAGTGGCAAAAAAACCTCCATGAATATAGAAGGAAGAAACCTTGGGAGGATCAAGACTCAAAATGAGACCCGGCCTCCTTGGGTGATTGGTCAGATGAATGTTATCACATTCATGATAATCATGTTATCCAATCTTTAATTTAACGTGTAGAGTATTTAAATACGCTAACCCACTATCCTGAACCATTAACTCGTTATAATAAATGAAGATCCAAACCTCAATGTTAAGGAATCCAATTTTGTTCAGATTGGGTTTGTACTGATGTAGAGGAAGTGGAACCTTTTTTAGTGGTTAGGTATGAGGTAGCGTGCTAGAAGGTTCATCTTATTGGACAGCGGTGCAATCTTTTTCTTTTGTATTTACACATTTGCACTTAATTGGAAACTTCTGCTAGGCAGTAACTTAAGCAAAGGAGCCATATTGTGCTGACATTCAAAGTTTTTGTGTGTCCTGATTCAAGGTATTTATTTTACCAAATAGGCCTGAAATAAACAAAATGGACATATCTTATAAAGGTGTAACAATGCATTATGACAAACGATAAGTGGAATGATGTGCATCTTTTAATCAGAATGTGTGTACTTGTTTCTTGTGCTGTATAATGTAATTGCATTTTTTTTAGCACATGAGGGCGCAGTAATGTGGTGCTCACATGCCTATTCCTTTCTCAGTTAGACTCCTAATTCCTTTTAATTGCAGGGAACTAAATATTCTTTTTGTTTACATTTGTATACAAGAAAATTGCACATCTTTAATTATTGTTCTTCAGAAATAAAAAGGTAATGTTTTCACTCCGTTATGTAAGATATGGTGAAGCTACAGTACAGCATTTTGTTTACAATTTGAAAATAACATTTGTAGTAATTTAAATTGTAGTAAAATAACTGCAGGGGACTAAAGCTGTTTATTTATTTATTTTTAAAGATATATGAGAAAATGTGTGTGGTTTTTCCATAGTTTGCATTTCAGATACAAAGGAATGTAAATCCATAATCATAAGATAATGGAATTGTGTTGTGCATCAAATCATAAGCAGAGAGTATTGTTATTCATTATTTGAACCAGTTGGGTTTATAATACCAGATGAGTTCCTGTCCCCTTCACATACTTAAAGAGTAGTTTCTTTAATTCCAAGCATTACGAAAGTAGGTTGAAACTTGGGAGTACTGAGAAGCACTGAAATTAAATTGGCTTGAACGATGCTGCCTTTGTCTCAACAATACTGATTTTCATATTCCCAGACAAATAAAATGGTCACCTTGAGTGTTTTTGATGGTAGTAACTTCAGGCTGCTGCAGATACTGATGAGGTGGGCTTGATAATGGTTCACTGGACTCAAGCGTGGCAAGCATATAGTGTGATAGCACATCATTATCGAGCATGGAAAACAGCATCGTCTGCCTCCGTAAGACTCTACTTGTACGAGAAGCAGAAGATCAGTGTCATACAATCAGCATTGTAAGGCTCATAAGACAGCTGTATCAGTGCGCCCAATGTGAAAGCACAAAAGCCACATAGTAAGTATAACCATGAAGTCAGTGTTGCACAGCACAGCTGTCTTATATGTACAGCACAAGAAGATGAAAAGCAGTGCGTTGCATAATTAATTATTTTATTATAAGGTGTATCAGAGGGCTGTGTGTCAGCGCACCCAAAATGAAACAAAAAAAAAAACGTACAAGTACGTACGACCTACAAGGCTATAATGTGAAAATAAATGCTGAATTTGCAGGTATACAGTGGTGTGAAAAAGTGTTTGCCCCTTCCTCATTTCCTGGTTTTTTTGTATGTTTGTCACACTTAAGTTTCAGAATATCAAAAATATTTAAAAATTTAAATAGTAGTCAAAGACAACACAAGTAAACACAAAATGCTATTTGTAAATGAAGGTGTTTATTATTAAGGGAGAAAAAAAATCCAAACCTACATGGCCCTGTGTGAAAAAGTGATTG
>JAVSBV010000086.1:5332093-5347690 GCA_033117975.1 Parotocinclus spilosoma | reverse complement strand
TTTACAGTATTATGCTTTGCATGCTGAGTACCTATACATTGTGTTGTAGATCGTTTCGAAAAACTTGGTTGCAAATTAATTTTTTAATAAACAAAGTTCATAAGCAACAGTAGTTCTTGTTTGTAAGTTCACTATATGTGTAAATCGCACAATAAAGGTTTAATAAACATTTAATATGTTACATAGTACGTCCCGTCTTGTAACATAGAGCATGTTCGTTTAATCAAACCAGCCGGTTATTAGGACCAAAACGATCGCGTCCCGATGTGGTCTCATTAACCGGAATCGACTGTATTACACTGTGAATACTATGTTTAACCTGTTTAACCTTTCTGTCATTTTTTTTTGTTCCTCTCTTTGTGTGTGTTCAGGTTAAAGAAGTCCTTCCTAGTGTCCGGGAGTCAAGACTGCACTATAAAAGTGTGGGATGTGCCCGATGATGTTCCGGGTTCTGGCGATACCCCTGCTGAACTCACGGCTTGCTTCACTGAAAAAGCTCATGATAAGGTCAGTCGCTGACTTCTTTCAAGAAGAAAATCTGATAGAAGAAGGAAATGGTTTGAATTGTAATTGCAGCCGAAATTGAAAACAAAAGTTTTTTTTTTGTTTGTTTGTTTTATCATTGTTCTTTTGCCATCTGTCAACATCTCGGCAGTCTTAACATTCTTCCATTCCTAGTAAGAGTGTCTACACGGCATCACTCTTACCTGGCATCACGGCCAAGTCTGTGTGGATTTGGTATGTTCTCTCTGTCCACACGGGTGCTCTCTTTTCCTCATACAGTCTAAAAACATGCATTAGGTTCAGTGATAATGCCTAATTGGCCTGGTGTGTGCAGCCGACACAGCATTACATGAAGATCGCATTTAGGTCAACTAGGGTCTGTAAAGTGTCACAGTGTAAGTGAATGCTCCTTCAATGGATTTGGGTCTCTCTTTGGTTCAGACCTTGCACCCTGTGCTGCCAGTAATTGTAAATTTGGAACTGAATGTGCTCGCTGAAATTTTGGCCAAAAGTGATAATAAGGCCAGACTTTTTGTTTTTTTTATTGCTTGTTTCGCGGATCCGTCGACGATCATATTTGAATTCTTTTTTTTTTTTTTTTTTTTTTTTTGTCTTTCTCAGATCCACCGATGCACCAATGGTTGAAATTAAAAATATATAATTATTTAATTTTTTTAGCTTTTTCCGCCCTCCGATGGAGCGCCAACAGTTTTTTGTTCTGTTTGTTAAATTTTTTTCCAGATTCACTTTAATTTAATTGTAGGTTAAATAAATGTTATTTTTAAATAAACTTTTTTTTTTTTTTCCATTTCTTCCTCCTTTCTTGTATTGATTCCACATAGTCCTCGAGAAATTGAAAAGTGCTGAAAAGTAAAGATTTTTTTTTTTCCTCCCTCCTCAGTAGATTCTTAAGTAGAGACATCCGAGGAACAAGCAATAGAAAACGTCTGGCCTAAACAGTAATAAAGGAGTGGATATGCATCAGTGTCTGACATGTGGTTAAACAGATCCGAGATCAGCAGCTGCCGTGACTCGACATCAATTCCACCATCTCCCAACTTCTCTTCTTTTTAGGATGTGAACAGCATAGCGGTTTCACCCAACGATAAGCTGCTAGCCTCTGGATCTCAGGACCGTACGGCCAAACTGTGGTCCCTGGCCGACATGAGTTTGCTCGGCGTGTTCCGCGGTCACCGGCGTGGCATCTGGTGCGTGCAGTTTTCTCCGGTGGACCAAGTGCTCGCCTCTGCCTCAGCTGATGGTACAGTCAAGCTGTGGGCCCTTCACGACTTCAGCTGCCTAAAGGTAACCCATGAGTCAGCAAGATTTGGCCAAAACGTAAGCGCTCGCTGATAAGCAGACTTGTTTTGGGAAGCTGGTCCGTAGTTTGTAAGACCCAGGAGCATGACGTTATCGTGCCTAAGAGTAGCTCTAATCTCTTATTTCCTCCAGACATTCGAAGGTCACGACGCATCTGTGTTGAAGATCGTATTCGTCAGCCGAGGAACTCAGATAGTTTCTGGGTAAGCCTCCCCTTCCGCCTCTGTTATCTGAAACCAGAGTCTCAGAAGAAAGACGTGAAATGTGACTTCAGGTTCCCACAAAATCGGTCACCACATGACGTTGATTTCATGCAGCGGTGACTTCCAAACACTGTCTAAGTTCAACAATTAGATGCCAGTCTTATCAACATGTCGCACAGAAATTAGGGGATATTTCGATATGGGAGATTTCATTTTGAGGTATCCTCTGATTTTACTGAAAGTAAGGATAAACCTTACAAATAATAACCTTTAAAAGCAGTTATGGGCATATTATGTATAGCTGATATTTTATTCTAACAATGTGTATGTATGTTTTGTTATTATTAATATTATTATTATATTGTGCATATGTGTATTATATTAGTCAAGGTTTCTGATTTTATGCATTGTTTTACACTACTTTATTTGTGCATTTACTCATTAATTACTTACAAATATAGGCTTTTTTGAAGTGATAATTTGTGGTAGGGAACAGATGAATTCTATTTACAATACTACTTGTTTGGAAAAAAAAAAAATTCTGAATTTGAACAAATCTAAAATCAGAAAACTTCCAGTCACAACAGTTCACTTGTACTAGTCATTCAGACATGAATAAGATATCTGTAAGACAGACTTTTATTTCCTATTATTATTCGTAAGACGTTGGTTGTTAAGGTGAACTGGTTTTGATCGGATGCTATACGATGTACAGCTATAGTCAAGACCTACAAAGAATGGGGTATCAATTCTCTATTGCTAGTGGAAGTTTATATCTTTCTCACATTTGTTCCGTAGCGGTTCTGATGGCCTTGTGAAGCTCTGGACCATTAAGACTAATGAATGCGTCAAAACCTTTGATGCTCACCAGGACAAGGTTTGGGCTCTGCATTGCAACAACAGGGACGACCTGATCGTGACGGGATCTGCCGACTCTAATATCACCGTGTGGAAGGTAAAGATCATATCACTGACTGCAACTCGGTATTGAATTAACAGTACACATAAATGCGTAGTGAAGGGTTGCCATGTTCATGGTTATTGTGTGTCAAGCCTTACCGCTAATGTACTAGGAAAGTTGAGGCAGGGCTTGTCTGTTTTTCTATAATTTTGTTCATGCTTGGGGTCAAATAATACTGGAGTTAGAGTTCCATATATGTAAATGTGCAGCCGGCTTATACACACATGGTGGAGGGGAAAAATGTGATCTCAGTGATTTTGACCATGGCATGGTAAATTTAAGGATTTCTGTAACTGCAGACCCCCTAGGTTTTTTATGCATACCAGCTGTGGTGAGCAGAATGCATGATGTGTCAAACCTTCAGGTGGATGGACTACAACAGAGCCATCACATTATTGGTATGGTATTTGGCATTGGTATGGTGTTTCTAAAAAAGATAAAATATTACAAGGCTTCATATAGAACACTTCTTTACATTCATAATAATAAGCTAGTAAAGTATTCAAACCCACTTTAGGCAAACAAGCCAGTAACTGTTCATTCATTCATTCATTCATTCATTCATAACTACAATCATTTTAAATAAATGGCCTTTAGGTGTGATTGAACGTGAACACTACAGTCACAGTGATAGAACCTCTCTGTTGTGGCCCACCTGCCTCAAGGTTTGATGTGATTTATGCTCATTTGTTCACCGTAGTTATGAGTTACCGTAGAGTTTCTGACAGCTCAAATAAATCTTCATTTTGGGGTGTGACGATGTTACGTGACATGATGCATCACAATGCAAATTTGGAACGAAGCGCATAAGCTTCGGTAGTTAGCAGTTGGGTGATCACAGGGGCCTGTTGTTTTGCGTTTAAAACGTACAGAGTAAATTGGGCGTTGTTTAGATTCTTCGCATGTCGTAAATGAAAAAGCAATATCTTTTATCGACTGTAGAATGGATAGTCGTGAGAAAAAGGGCTCATGAACTCATTGCCGCGAATCGTACCCGAGCCCTTAGCAGAGTGTAAAGGTGCTCCACCGGTCTTCTTTAATGTCTCTCGACAGCGAGGCCTTTGCTCACTAGATGTTTCTTTGCCGGTGCGGAATAGAAAAGTTAGTGAATGAGTAGGTGTACAGCAGGGGTCTCAAACTCAAATTACCTACCTGGGGGCCACTTACCAGGCTGTGTTTTCGATGAGGGGCCAGATTAACTGATCGCGACAAAAAGCAGTTGGAAAAGGGAAAAATCGTTTTTTTTTATATATAATATCTATGTACACATACAGAATTTATTGAGTTTCTGAATAAACTCTCCTTTTCTGGGCAAAGGATATGAGCTGCCTGAAGCATGCAGTCTTTCAGAAACTGTCCCTCTGTAAACGGCTTCCCAGCTTTGGCGAGGAGTTCACTCACCACATAGCTTTTCACAAATGCAGCATCACTTTCTCTTATTGTTCGATGAAAATAGTTTTGCTGCAGGGAAAGATTTTTGCGAAGCTGAGCGGTTCGTCTCTCCCTCTCTTCTCCCTCATACCTAGCAAACTGCTCTGCATGTTTAGTGGTATAATGACGCCTTAGATTGTACTCCTTTAGCACGACAACTTTCTCCTTGCATATCAGACAAAAGGCAGTCACGATAAAGTCGATAAATAAATAATCAAACGTCCACCTCTCTTGAAACTGTCTGTGCTCGATATCAACTTTTTTTTTTTTTTTTGAGATGACAATGTTTTTGCCGGGAATAGTGAGCACATACGTAGAGATGTGCAGCCTACCAGTGGACCGGGTTTTTAAATTTTTGCTCAAGCAGCGTTGCCAGGTGACAGGTGACAAAAAAATAAAAAAAACACATGCATACAAAACACCAAAATACAACAAGTTCATATAAAATCTAAAAATTAACACAATAAAGCATAAATAATTAAATTGTATTGCATGCCAGTTTTATCCTTATTTTGTTAATCGTGAGGGGCCGTGTGAAACTGCGTCGCCGGCCGGCACTTTGAGACCCCTGGTGTACAGGCATTCCTCAGTTACTGTATGTGTATACCAAACTCTTTCCTGGATTGTGAAGGAATTAAGATTTGGGTTTTTTTTCCAGGATGTGACGGAGGAGGAGCTAGCAGAGGAGCAGGCGAAGCAGGAAGATCACATTCTTAAGTAGGTCACTTTTCTACTCTGTCTGTAGGCTTTTACTGGTATACAGTTTAGAATTTCCAATTAATTTAAAGTGAACCGTCATGGCAAATGGACAGGTCAAGATTTTTTGAGAAATCTTCTTATTCTATTGTATACACCACATCGCTAATAATTAAAAGTAAGACCTGCTTAACGGCCATCCAATCAATGGCTGTTCACTTTAACGACCCAGGTCTTAATTCTAACCCATTATAATAGGAAATGTGGTGCCATAAACAGCTGGTCAAATAAAAAATAAAATGAAAAAAGGTTTTAAAAGGCTGCAAGTATTGTTAATATAAATTTTATTGTGTGTGTGTGTGTATATATATGCGCGCGCACACACATACAGGGGTTGGACAATGAAACTGAAACACCTGTCATTTTAGTGTGGGAGGTTTCATGGCTAAATTGGGCCAGCCTGGTGGCCAATCTTCATTAATTGCACATTGTACCAGTAAGAACAGAGTGTGAATGTTCAATTAGCAGGTTAAGAGCAGAGTTTTGCTTAAATTTTTGCAATGCACACAACATTATGGGTGACATACCATAGTTCAAAAGTTGTTGGTGCACGACTTCTGTCTTCTGACTTCTGGGCATCTGTGACCAATACAGCAAGTCTTTGTGATGTTTTAAGAGCCACGGTATACAGGGTAATGTCAGCATACCACCAAGAACGACGAACCACATCCAACAGGTTTAACTGTGGACGCAAGAGGAAGCTGTCTAAAAGGGATGTCCGGGTATTTCCGGTGTTTCAGTTTCATTGTCTAACCCCTGTATATATAATGTATATGTGTAATTTACAGACTATTTATTTAACAAATATGTTTTTGGTTATATCTTTATGTTCATATAACTATTAAAAGCCCTCTTGATTAATTTAGATGTTTTTCTGTGTCTGTTTACAGGATTCATATACACATGTAGTGGAACATTAAAAGGCAGGAATGGGACCATTGAAAGCCCTGGATTTCCATATGGGTACCCAAATGGGGCAAACTGTACATGGGTCATTGTGGGGGAAGAAGGAAACCGCATTCAGATAGTCTTTCAGTCTTTTGCAGTGGAGGAGGAATATGATTTTTTATCACTGTATGATGGACATCCTCATCCAGCAAACTTCAGGACGAGGTGAGTACTGGTGAATGTTTAGCGTTTCTACGTTTCATTGAAGGCTTTGCTGATAATTGTTCTGACTATAGTGAATCTCTTTGGAATTATTTCACATTTTGCGTTAACATGAGTTTCACATCTGAAATATATGTGGATATAGTTTGGCATAATTCTGTTTACACTTTTACACTATGATCCCAGTGTAACCAGAGAAGATCTGATCTTTCTTAGAAAGCACAACAACAAACAATTATTTTGTTTTTTGTGCAAACATGAGTCTCATTGGTTATACCCAGTGTATTATTTGTTGTCAAATATGACCAGAACCTCTTTGGCACAGGTGAAGGCTTTGTTTGCCAGATGCTTTCTCTTCTGCAGTAGGCTGTAATACTTCTTTCCAGAGAACATAGCGGACACTACAGAGAAGTCAGGACTTCTGTAACTGGGAGCACTGTAACTGGTTTCACAGATGCAGAATCACAAGTTACTACAAGTGCAAGATATAACTCCTTATCCTACCTTTTTTGTCTCAGCAGTGCAACCTATATGTATCTTTGAAATGTGTTGAGCACTGTCACCAATATGTAACATTGCCAAAATGGCTCCAGGGGATTGTAAATAGTTTTGAGGAAGGTAGGGGTTCTACAATGCAGAACAAGAATAGATGGCTTCATTTAATTTGAAATGAATAATTCAGCAGAACAACATAATAAAATCTGAAAAGTAATAAAAAAAGATTAGCTTGTTTGATGATCTGATCATTTATGGATTTCACTTTACTGCACTGACCGGTGTAACAGACCCAAGACACATTGTGATCAGGTTATTTAAACATTTGAATGAGTTTGCATTTTCTGTTGGAGCCTTCACAGGTTGTGCAAGCCATCTATTTTGTCACCTGTCCTACAAACCATTACGATTCCTTGGAGCAGGTGTCCTGTTGGCAATGTAGTCTACTGGTGTAGAAGTGCTTTCTGTGCATAATATACTTCCCAGATACAGCTGCTTTGCTGAGACTAAAAAGTGGGACAAGGTGCTGTATCCTGCATTTGTAGCAAAATACCACAGAGTATCTGTGACACTGCATCCATGAAGCCAGCAGCAATTCTCCACTATCAGTCCAGACTTTTCTCTAGAGATCCCCAGCTAAGTCCCTGCTCTGGACTCTTCTGGAGTTTGCACGCTCTCCCTGAATACATGTGGCTTCTCTTCAGGTCCTCCAGTTTTCTCACATATTCCAAAAAGATATGTGTTTGTTAATTGGTCTTTCTATAGTGTCCCTGTGTGTTTGTGTTAAAATAAACTAATAAAAATAACAAATAAACTAAATTATTTAGTAAATAAGGTATATGATTAGCCACTTATGTTCTATATTTAGAATCTACAGGTTTCAGAAAGATGTTCCTTTTCATTGTTTGCCAATCCTAAAGAGAGTCTGCTATTTTCTCAGACCATCCATTATGTGAACCAGTGGTGTCAGAGATGCAGCTTCACAGAAAAGGATTAACATCGAACAGGAGGCTTACTGTATTTGTTGCTCTCACCTGCGTGGAATTTTGTGTGTCAGCGTGTTTCATACCCTGCAGAGGGAGGAAGCTGGGTCATGGTCACCTCACGGGGAGTCTCTGGGGATTTGAAGGCTTGTTCGTGCAGCAGTTATACACACTTGTCAACTGCTAGCTGTAAGGTAGCCTGCAAAGAGACAATACACAGATCTCCTGGGTTCTTTTCTTGCTCCCATTTTTCAACTCTCCGGTTTATATTCCCTCATTACAATTTTTTCCCTTCAGTGATTCCATTAAAAAGCTCCTTTATTGATGGTGTAAATTATCATTTGATAAGGCATTTACTTAGATTTTTGAACTTGATTGTGGATTACAAGTATAAAAGAGAGAGTAACAATGATCTTGCAGTCACCATTCCAATTAATCTTGTTCACAGGAGGCAGAGGCACTCTTTCAATGGTAAAATTTGTCCAACAATTTCTATATTTCCTTTTTTTGCGTAAATTGGCTTTTTTGTGATTGTGATGCAACCCACACCTCATCATTCACTGAAAAGGGCTTTGGTGGAGGGTCATTCTAAGCACCACAACAGCACAGTAGAGGCTCATTACTGTGCATGGTGATGGAATAGCACTGGAATACTCAAAGATTTATATTCTGTATTGATATACCCAAATGGCACATACCCAAGACTGATAAATATAATGACAGTGGCATATCATTGCTAGATTGCACACCTGACTGCAGAAAGTGAATACAGAACAGATCTTTCAAAGCAGCACAAGTTTTATGCCAGATGCCCTTTCTGACACAATCATCCCATTTTAACTGGGCTTGGGACCAGCACTGAATACAGTGACTTGGCACAAACTCTGGGGCTTTTTGGAGACACAAATTAACCTAATGCATGTTTTGGGAATGTGGAAAGAAGCCAAAGTACCTAAATAAAACCCCACATGGAGGCAGGGAAGCATGTAAACCACATACAGGTGGATTGACTCGCTGATCACTTCATTGGGTATATCTCCCAATGGCTTGGAAGCCGAGAGTCCGAAAACGGCTAAACTAAAGACTGCCTGAACCTAAAAGCAAACGGCGTACGAGCCGAGGAATCAGAACTAAACGTTAACCAAAACCAAACTAAACAGACATGGACTAAACAAACAGGGATACTAAACGGGAGCTTGAGAATCAGAAACAAACGCAACAGAAAAAGCAAAAAAACATTAAAGTAAACTCTAAGGATAACTAGTCATAACTAGGATACATAACATATGATAATTAGTTGTCAAACAAACAGAAAATCAAACTATGAGCCCAAACAATGAACACGTGAATTCTGGGATTAAATAATCAACGCCAATCAAAAGAGCAGAGTCGAGAGTCTGAAAACGGCTTGGGAGCAGAGAGTCAAAAAACGGCTAAACTAAACACTGCCTGAACCAGAAAGCGAAAAAGAAACAAAAGGAAAGAAAATTAATAAGAGCGGGCAGAACGGCATACAAGCCGAGCGTCTGAACGGCTATCAGTCAAGAGATCAGAACGGCTATGAGTCAAGAGATCAGAACGGCTATGAGTCAAGCGATCAGAATGGCTATGAGCCAAGGAGTCCGAACAGCATATGAGCCGAGGAATTGTAACGGCTATGAGCCGAGGAATCATAACGGCTATGAGCCGAGGAATCATAACGGCTATGAGCCGAGGAATCATAACGGCTATGAGCCAAGGAATCAGTAATAAACGCTAACCAAGACCAAACTAAACAGACACGGATTAAACGAACAGGGATATCAAATCGGAGCTTGAGAACTAGAAACAAACACAACAGAGAAAGCGAGAAACATCCAAGTAAACTCTAACAATAACTAGACTGAGTACGTCAAACAAACAGAATATCAAACAATGAACACAAATATGAATATTAAATAATCAGCACTAATTTTGTACCTTGCGATTCTGTGGCTTCAAGCACAAAGCCATTAGCAGCAGATACATTCAGACCGGTAAGTTGCAAGTTGGGCATTCACAGGTTAGACATCCCACAGTTGGATTGCTGGTTTGGGCCTGCTCTGTTGCATCTGGGCCAGGATGGCTTGTCATCATTGATGAAATGAAGAATAAGGAATTATCCCAATTAATTTTAAATGAAAATTCAAGTAATTTGTCCATGAACAGAAACTCATGGGGATGTTGGGTGTGCAGCAAGCCAGTGATCCTAAGAACATAGCTTGTTCTACCAAACATCATTAAAGAACATTGATGTTTTGGAATGGGCAAGTCAAAGTCCTGACCCTAATCTATTAAAAATTATGTTAAAGCAGTCCATGTGCAGAAAATCACTAAATCTCACACTGATGTATTTTCTCCTGGTTGTTAGGTTTAGATTAAATTATTATTTTTAAATCATGCTATTTTTAGACCATCATGGTTGGATACTGTGGATGTGGAGTCCAGTTAATTCTGGGTACATCTGCCTTAAATGAGGAGAGCCATTGCTGATTCTTGGAGGAAAACTGCTGACCTCCTGGCCTCAGAGTGAGAGCTGTAAGAAAGTGTCTTACAGATAAAAGGTAGTAACTTCATGGGCTTAGTCCACTGTGTAAATAAAGCACTTTGGAATTTGTGTGTGTGTTTGTGTGTGTGTGTTTGGCTCACTTAACTTGGTTTTTACAGCATTTCTTTATATCTTCAAACGTCTTACACATGGGGAATGTAGTTTTCTGTGTCTCTTAAAGATACCAGCTCCACTGTAATAATGTGAGATGTTGCTGGCTTGTTCACTGTGTTGCGTACCCCATACTAGATATTGAAAACAAAGTTTCACATACTTTGACACTTACAGATATGTAATATTAGATTACTTTTACTCAATGAATAATGAGCAATTACATATATAATTTTATATTTACACTAAAATACAAGTAGACAAACAAAAAAAAAATAAAGAAACATAAATAAATACATTTTCACAAACATGTCTTAGCATGTTTCACTAAAGACATCATGGTATGCATACTAGGTTTATTGTGCAGCTGTGTCTGGATGTCAAATGGCAGAACACTTAATGGTTACAGGGTAGCACCGCTGCCTCATAGCAAGAAGGACTTGGATCCCACAGTCCAAAGGACAGGACATGCATATTAGGTTAATCAGTGTCTCTAAAATGGCCCATGCGACTGTGTGTGTGTGTCATAAGATGGTGCCTCATTTAGGGTTGTTCCTGCACTTGTGCCCAGAGTTGCCGGGTGGGCACCAGCTGGCCCGTGACCCTGTGTGAATTATGCAGAAGATAATGGATGGATGGATAATGGTTACAGTGACAACAAATTTCCTTCTTCTAAGCACCTAGTAATGTTAGAGGCAGAGACAGGGACGTGTATTGAAGGTACAAAGGTGAAATCTGTAATTGGTACACCCCAAGTGTAAGAGACAGAATCTTTTTTTAATGCATAAAACCACATTGTATGATTTATAAATAATTAATTTGCATGTTAATGCATGAAATAAGTGCTTTACATAAATCAGTACAATACAAATATGAAACAGAAATAAATTGTACTGTAGCCCATCCCAGCCTTGGGCAGGTATACAATTTTTTGTCCTTAGACAGCTCTTTGGTTTCATGGTAGAGTTTGAAGTGTGATTAATTGTGTATGTGTGTGCGTGTGTGTGCGTGTGCGTGTGCGTGTGTGTGTGTGTGTGTGTGTGTGTGTGTGTGGACAGGTGCCATTATACAGGTAATGACTTTGAACAGGTAATTATGAACTTTGAACAGGCAATTAATACAGGTAATAAGTGTAGAATAGAAGGTCTTCTTAAATACTAAAAGGTCTGTGAGAGCCAGAATTCTTGCTGATAAATATATATTGGTCTAATAGTTTGAGTGCCACATGATGTTCTAAAAGCTGGCCACAACTTGCAATGTGCTTGGACTTGAAGCTTGAAATAAAACCACAGTTTTGTCTATAAGTGAGGATATGGACAAATCAAGCCTTTGCCAACAGGTTTCTTTCAAATGATTTAAAGTGCTTTGCAATTTTGCTGAGTTAAAATGATAGTGTCTTATAAATAGATAGCAGTCAAGCTATGTGCTGTGCTTATGGCTTAAGCTACTGTCACACCCACGGACTGCTCGTGCGACCAAACCTGGCCCATCACAGGTACACCGTCACCAGTTTTCTAAGTGCACACACCTGGGACTCATTTTCCGTCATCAGCACGGACCTTTCTTATACCGCACACCGCCACTCACAATTTGCTAAGCAACTTGGTTATATATACTTGGATATATTTTACTTTGCCCAAAAGTAAGTCTTTTAGTCTTTGGGAAAAATACCAGCTCAAAATTTTACTGTAATTATGAATAAATTAATATACTCTAGCGCATGCACATAAACCTGAGCTTATATATATTTTTAAGCTCATAATATATCATTCATTACAATTTGATTTTATTCTACATTTATTCTACAATATCTCTTCAGTGTCCACACCAAGTTTGAACTCGATCTACGGTGGAAATTCAGAACCACTTTAATTTATATTGTTATTATCAATGCATGCATATAGACTGAGCTTAAACAGTATCTTATTCAATTTTATAATACATTATTTATTCCAATATATGTCTGTACTATGATATAAGCCAAGTCTCCACTCCAAGTTTGAAGCAGATCTATGGTGGATTTTTTTTTCCCGACATTGGGGTGCAATAATAAAAAAAACCTGAATGTTCATTATAGATGATGTTTACATTTTGTTTGTTTGTTGTGCTGTGAAATGTTAATGAGGAACATATAATTACCTTTCCAAATCTCACATTTCTCAGACTTGGTGTGAAAATTATAAAATCATAAAACTGCAATATACATGCACTGATAATAACAGAGTACATAAAAGCAGTTATATCTCATATACTGACACAGACACTTAAATAAATATTAATTAAATAAATAAATATTAAGGGGGAATACCTTTCTTTAAGACCCTTCCTGTAAGAAGATGTATAATATATTCATATATATTATGGCATTTCTCTCTCTTTTACATACACACAGAGCCCATCCTGCCTTTATGCTTTGAGGGCTTAGTCTGTGCTTTTGCTTTGCCCGTCTAGTTCTTTGTAATACGCACAATTGTGTGTAATGAGACATGCTAAATTGCTCTTCATGTGTAGACATTGCAATTAGACACTCTAGCAGTGCACTACACTATTTTTTGAGATGGTGAGCTCCCCTAAATATATTCTGTTGTTCGGTGCAGTTCAATCTGCTCTTTTCGTCCTATTGTAAAATGTTACTGCCTGATGTTTATTTATTCATTAATTTTGTTATCTGCTTATTCCTGGTCAGCATCATGGGACAGCCGGTGCCTAACCAGCAGCACAGGGTGAAAGGCAGGTGTGATGCCTTTTTGACGAAGATAATCAGTTCATAATGTAAATAATGGTAATAAGTAAATTCATAGTTAGTAAAAAGTAATTTTGTGTTAAAAACTGTTAATACATTTGGGATATAAATCTATTTATAGAGACATCTTTAACACAATGATGTTGTATGTGCAGCAGACGAGGGAAGGCACTCTCAGTCTCTGAACTAATTTGACATTATTTCTCCTGTAATGCAAAACAAATGTTTAGGGTGAAAATGACTCATCTTACTTAACTTAACTTAATCCTCTTCGTCCCGGATGGGACATAAGGCTTCGACGATCTGGACCTGTCTTGAGCAGCATGCTGTGCCTCGCCCCAGGTTAGATTCATCTCCTCTAGCTCAGCTGTCACCGTACGCCGCCAGGTGTTCTTGGGCCGGCCTTGTTTCCTTTTCCCAGGTGGAGTCCATCGTAGTGCGATCTTGGGGCTGCGGTCTTGGTCCATCCTGAGAACATGTCCAAGCCTTTGGAATCGGCGGCGTTTGATCTGTAGCACCACGCTGTTACACTTGGTCTTCTGGTCCATCGGCATTCAATTATTCCTAGGATGTCCAGCCTGCATCTTCTCATTTCACTCGTGACCTGAGCTGTTTTGGACGTGTCGAACATGGTACGGACATTCCATGCACCCAGGCGGATCGTAGTTTTGGGTCCCAGTAGGCTACCCATCGCACTCCTGACTTCCTGTTGAAGGCTTTCATCAGGGGCAGTCATACTGCCAATAGGTTGGCTGTAAGATCCATAGTAGTAGTATAGTTCGTAGAAGTTTCCGTAACGGTAATCTTTTTACGTGGTGGGGTTGTTGACCCCACGCCCAACCCCCAACCTGGAGGACTAGGTGCTGTTTTTGTCTGGACTCTACCTGGAATACCTGCCCGACATGGTTGAACCTACTAGGGGCAGAGCCCCCGCCGGTATAGCTATCTGGGTCACAGAGACACGTAAGGTTCCCCACCACGACAAGGTAACAGCACAAGGGGAAAATGACTCATACACATGCTAAATGTGCTCTACATGCTTGTTCCTTGTGAAATTTTCATCTTTGTTAATACTGATGTGTTTGGAAAGCACTAGTATGTTTTTGAATTATGAATTATTTTGTTTTATAGTGTGAAATGCATGTGCCTAAGCTAGGGTAAAAATCTATCAAATCTCTTTAGTAAAAGCACGAAAAGTAAGCCTTGTGTGGAGAACTACTTTATTCCTTTTGTTTGCTGACTGTCTAGCTTCACATAGTCACGCATTTTGAGGACAGTACAGCAGGAACTACCCGAATCAGGGCACCAATACATCATAAGGCACCAATGCACTGCCACTGCATGATGTTTCTTGATGAAATTATCAACACTATTTTGTTTAAATATTATTGTATAGTGTGGTGCAAGTGGTTAGCACTGCTGTCACATTTGCAGCAAAAAATCACTGTTTGATGCTTGGTCTGGTGTTTTGTCTGTATGGTCTTTGCTTGTTGCTACTATGTCAACATTGGTTCTCTCTGGATACTAAGGTTTCCTCTCACATTCAGTAAAAACATTTGACTGGTCTTTCTAAAGTGTCCCAGTTTGTCCCAGATTGAGAAAGTGAGTTTTTGTAGTAGATGTGGTGGTTGTGTGTGTGTGTGTGTGTGTATGTGCGTGCGTGCGTGCATGCATGTGTGAGGGTGTGCACCTGTACCCTGCCGTGGATTGACACCCTATCTAGAACAGGTTCCTGATTGGAGTAAAACTATTCCGGCAATCGAAAAGAAAAACTCACATGTCCATATATAGGCCAGCTAGGCCTGCTAAGCTTCAAACACAAAAACGCAAAAGTTGAACATATATGTGAAGCCAGGTAACAGACATCAGATATAAATGTTATAAAGGAGGTGAATATTCTGGAGAAAGGTGGTAATGTGATACCTGTTTCCATCTAAATTAAATGCTGGGCCATGGGTCAGATAAAGAGCTAGGAAATTAATAGTTTTATTTCATGTGGTAAATAACTTTTTAGAAGATTCCTTTTATGGTGCATTATTTCTGTGCTTTATGCTGTGCATATCTAACCATTGTCATACGGATGACTGAAAAAGACGTAGTCATGACAAAGATGATATCAAGCTTAGCACAAAAACTCAGATTTTCTGTGTCCTGTTGAATTTTGGAAATTTTCTGCATAGTGATGCCAACACTGTGTGTTTAATTAGGCTGTCAGCATGTTAGTCTCATAGTTAAAGGCATACTGATTCAAAAGGTGTAGATTAGATATATAGATATAGATTCAATAGATTCAACAGAGGTATTTAATAGATGTTTAGTTAAAAAAGAACCTTTGTAGTATATATATATATATATATACAGTGAGTCCAAGAAGTATTTGATCCCTTGCTGATTTTCTTTGTTTGCCCACTAAT
>JAVSBV010000086.1:5299493-5323504 GCA_033117975.1 Parotocinclus spilosoma | reverse complement strand
TTTGGGAATTATACAAGTGGTAAGTCAAATATTATTTATCTTAGGAACCATTCATTGCAAACACTTAAGATAAAATCCAATCAATGTAAAAATGTCCATCCAAATTGTCAGCACTATCTTCTTTCCAGATCATCTGCAGGGTGTGTTTGCATCTATACAGCATAAACTAATGCTGTAATATAGTGACCCTGCTTTTGTGATTAGTCAACTGCTAAGGAAGTACGTGTGTGAAAGAGGGAATGAATAGAGAATCAGTTCCTGAGGTCTATTGAGTGGTGCTGCTAAAGCCTTCCTGAAGAAGAACTGCAGTGAATGCAGAATTAGCTTCTGCTCCATGCCCTGCTCTATAAAATATCATTGCACAAGCTTTGAGCTCTGAATAATGAACGTTTATCTGAATTTTAATTTCCCAGGACTGATAAAGTATTCAATATGGAAGGTTATTATGTTTCACAGATGAATTGTGCAGAATTGAAATGCTCCTCCTCCTGTGTTCCTCTTCCTGAATAACCTTGGGGCTCTTTATAAGGGCTTCACCCTGAACATAAAGATGTATTTTTTATACATAAAATACATCTTATACCCTAAGCCTTCCCATGGTAGCTTTTATAAATAGGTTATATTTGACAAACATCTCAGATCTTGCTGATTGCTTACTGTTACTTAGCTGATGTGCTTGTTGTATGTGTTTTGACCTACAGGAGTTCAGTTCACCTTTAACACCTTCCATCTGGAGGACCACCATGACTACCTGCTTATCACTGAGAACGGAAGCTTTGTGCAGCCTCTAGCTCGCCTCACTGGTGCTGAACTTCCATCACTCATCAATGCAGGCCTCTATGGCAACTTTAAGGCTCAATTGCGTTTCATTTCGGATTTCTCCATATCCTATGAAGGATTTAACATCACGTTCTCAGGTCAGTCCCTGTGGCCACTGGTGAATTTAGCCACACTGATGATCTGGCACTTTTTACACAACGTTGCTCTGTCCTCATGAACACTATGACATTGCCATTGATGCATAACTGTTAATGTGCTCTTTGACATTGGTCACTTTAGCGTGGTTTTTCATTATATATAATTACCTGATCCTTCAATTTGTCAGGTGTTTAATGGTGAACAGGCATGATTTTTATTTTCAAAAGCAGTGTGTCATATTAAAGGTGACATACAGATTGTTAGTGGAATCGGCAGCATTTACTCAATAGATAACAGCAATTTATGTGCTGCACAATATCACACTTTTAGCTGACAAAAGAACATTACAGTACAAAGCTGTGTAGTTCTTTAAAAAGATTAAATGTGCCATTGTGCCAGAAAATACATAGTAGTAAAATAGCATACAGCTATGTTAATAGCCTGATGCTTCTGACACGCAGAGTACAATTTGGAGCCATGTGAGGATCCAGGAGTCCCAGAATTTGGCCGACGTAATGGTTATAACTTTGATATTGGCGATACACTCACTTTCTCTTGCAACATGGGCTATCGTCTGGAGGGGGCACCGGAGATTGTTTGCCTGGGAGGGGGCCGGCGCATGTGGAGCGCACCTCTGCCAAGGTGTGTGGGTACGTTGTCAGCTGCTTTTAATTTTTTCCTATCTTCTACTTATTAATTTATTTATTTACTAGCATACTGGACCACATGGACATATGATGTATAACTTTTTAAAGCATGGTTCAAAAATACGACCAAAATTGTAAATAAATTATATAAAATATTGAAATTATATTAACATGGTTTACTCTATTTATTATAAAATAACATTATATATACAATGGTACCTTGGCACACCTTGTGTACTTTGTTGTACCCACAATCAATAGTTGAATGCTGAACATATTTCTTTCCATATGTAATTATATAAATGCATTTCATTGATTATAGGACCCACCAATTGCTAACTACCTTATATTATTCATAGTACGGCAAGATGAAAATGTTTAATTGCATAATACATTTTAGACTATAAATGTAAAAACAAACATCGCCTTACATTTATTAAGGAGAACGGATGGCTTGAGTGATGGTGAGAAAGGGTGAGAGAAAGAGGAAGACATTGTTTGGAAGGGCAGTTCCAAAACTCTTTTTTTTTAAAGGATCATGTTATGATCGTTCACTACATTCTGTGTGACACACAAAGTGATAATTTTCCCTTTGTTTTACTCGAAAGCATCACAGGGAAGCGTGCCATATCATACAGATTTTAGCACAATGGTCAGGTTTTGAGCAAATGGTCGAGCACTGAACCGCAATTCACTCTCAAATTTTGAGGACAAAAAAATTTTCAAGCATGAAGCAGTTCATGTACCAATGGATCACTGTGGATACAAAAAAATGGTTACAAAATCAGTAAAATTATATATAATTACTATAAATCTGTGCGTATAAATGTGTGTGTGCATGTGCGCGCGTGCGCGTGTGCATGTGTGCGTGTGTGTGTGTGCGTGTGTATGTGTGTGTGATTTATAATCATTATACATAATTTTACTGATTTACTAATTTATAGAGCCATTTCTTGCTTTAATTTTTGTTTGCTTATATCTTTGCCAGCTTTGTACACGCAGACTGGGCAATAGTTAACATTTGTTCCTTGCAATATTGTTCGAGTTCTTTTTTTTTTATATATATCTGCGTGTTTAAGGTTAGTTGTTATGCTAGAAGGTTCTACTCACCTTCAGCTGTCTAGCAGAGGTCTACAGGTTTTCAATATCCTCCAGTCATCCAGATGGAATGACCTAAATTAGCAAGTTGTTTTTGGTGCAAAACACAATTCACTTTGTAATAATGGTCTTAATATAGTTCAATTAATAGGTACAATATTTTATTGCCCTTCTCCTAATGTTCTACACTTTAGCCTGAAGAATTTTTTTGTAAATCACCTTTCTTCCTGTTCTTTGCTTAACTATGCATTACTGGTAGACTATGCATACATTCTAGCAAGGCCCAACATTATTGTCACTTCTTAATTTTCTTTGTGCTTAAGATATAATAAGGACTAAAAACTGCTCCTTGTACTGTGCAGCTGAAACTCTGACTTGCATGTTGGTGTTATGATTATACTGACTGCAGCTGCCTTCTCGTAGAAGTTGTGCATTCATTTGTGAAGACAGTGAATAAATAAAGTGCCATTCAGATTAATTGAGACATTAATTTTGTGACATGCTTGATTTCTTTCTAGATCATTATCAGTCATTCTTCAAATTAAATAAAAGATAATTAAGCCTCCAAGTGGTAATACCATAAATCTTTGCCCTATCAAAGGTATACTGCAACCTATGCCATACCATTTATCTGAGAGTCTGAAAGAGCATAATTGGTCCTGAATTATTGGTCCTAAGGATACTATTTTCTAATATTATACCCTGAACAGCTGATCAAAATGGTTGACTTCATCAACTTTGAAAGAGATGTTAGCACTCATTGCATTTCTGTGATTGGAAAGAATTGCTAATGAGTAAGTTGAAAGATATTGTGGACTAAAATAGTCATTATAATAGCAAACATTCAGACTGTTGTCCCTGGCAGTCTCAGTGGGTACAGCCATCAGCTGGAACCAGCAGTGACAGAAAGTCTGGATTCAATCCCAGATGGGGCTTGCAATGTGAAGGCTGGGTGGAGGGTTCATGGGAAAAAACCCAGCCACTGGGGTGTACCCTTAGTGCCAGTCCCAAGCCATAAAAGGGTTGTGTCAGGAAGGGCCTCTAGGGTAAAACCTGTGTCAAATGTAATACATGGAGAACCACAACAGGAACAGTCAGAAGAGGATCCTCATCATTAACAATATTAATCCAGCAGATGTGTTGTGCAAGTGGCATGACAATTTATTTCCTATACTGTACAATATAAACATCTGCTGTCGTTTTAGAACACAGACAAATGGAATGTTAAGAAGCAGGCAAGGCCAGTGTGCAGTATCAGTGATAGAGCATTAACAGCTCCCTCAACTTTCCCTCCATCAAACACATATATTGATTGCTGTGTTACAAAAGGACAGAGTCCCCTTTTTTTGAATGAGGACAAATGAACCTTTTAGTCTATATCATAGAATGCTGGGAGAAAGAGCAAAAGAAATGACCATGGAAACAGATGTAACGTCAAATGTTTTCTGTTCACAAAGTAACTTTATGTAGAATATACAGCATGTAAAATCTTACAGATCAGTGTTAGTGGATATACTATATTTTATTTTTAAATATTCTCTATTTTTGTGAGCAGTTTTGGTTTTGGTTTGATTTGGTGTAAAATATGATCCAGTTGATCTCCCATCAACAAATGCAAGAACATTATTGAAATGTTTAAAAACAATGCTCCTCGAAGAAAGACTGGACGGGATTTACACATTTAGTAGTGAAAGGGCGGCATAGTGGCTCGAAGGGTAGTACCGTCGCAGCAGGAAGGTACTGTGTATGATACGCAGGTAGAGCATTCTGGGTCCTTTCTGTATGGAGTTTGCATGTCAGCCCCATGCACACATGGATTTACTACAGGTACTGTGGTTTCCTCACACAGTTCAAAGACCTATAGAAGGTTAATGTATCATGCTTAGTTGGCCAGATCCAATTATATATAGAGTATCTCACAAAAGAGAGTACCCTCACATTTTTGTAACTATTTTATTATATCTTTTCATGGAAAAACGCTGAAGATATGACACTTTGATATAATGTAAAGTAGTCAGTCTACAGCTTGTATAATTTGCTGTGCTCTCAAAATAATTCAACATGCAGCCATTAATGTCTGAACCTCTGGCAACAAGTGAAAATGGCCAAATTTTGGCAAAATGCCAGTATTTTGTGCGGCCACCATTATTTTGCACTGTCTTAAGTCTCTTAGAGCATAGGGCATAGAGTTCACTAGAGCTTCACAGGTTGTCACTGGAATCCTCTTCCACTCCTCTGTGGTGACATCATAGACATGGTGATTGTTAGAGATCTTGTGCTCCCCAACAGATGCTCAATAGGGTTTAGGTCTGAACACATGCTTTGTCAGCCCAGCACCTTTACCCTCAGCTTCTTTCGCAAGACAGTGATTATATTGAAACTGACTGGGGTGTTTGGGGTTATCATCATGTTGGAATACTGCCTTGCAGCCCAGTTTTCAAAGGGGATCATGCTCTTCTTCAGTTTGTCACATTCACATAAATGTGAGGGGTGTACTTACTTTTGTGAAATACTGTACATACTATATGTAATGAAGCTAACGACAAATATGATAGATCTTAATGTATCTTTTATTCTATACAGAATTATTTTTTTCTCACAAAGATCCATGATGGTCTCATTGTAGATTGTGGGGATCACTGTGTCATTTCTTTCAAAGAATTTCCCTGTCGCAGACAGGATCCAGCATCTTTTTGCAAAGTAGATGGCTCTTAGGTTATTAAACCAAGAGTTAAATGGATGTAGCCCAAGCACAATTATGTAACATATTTGTCTAAGCTAATATTACTTTTGTTGGTTTAAATAAAACTTAATTTAATTAATGACTCAATAAGTTATAATGTTATAATGTATTCGTGTACAGTAAGTTTGTTTGGTATGGTTCAAACTAATGTGGTCCAGCCAAGCGGTGATGGTTTAGTTGGTACTTTTTTAATACTAACTTGGATTTGGGAACTGCATATCTCTGTCAGTTTGCAACTAAGGACATAACTTTTGTCTGTGCTCTTATTTGTGACCAGGTGTTTGATGCTGAACACCTATAAGCAATAACATAGCCTGTAGTGTATTTTCTCTGTAGAGCTGTCGACTCGCAACTTCAGAAAAATGCACCCACAGAATTTGCACAACCCTTTGTACTATGTAATGTTGTTGCAGGATTCTAACATGTTAAAAAACGTGTTAAATTGTAACTGTATACTATCAAAATTCTTAAACAAATAGTTTAATTGCAGTTGCAAAAACAGTGCAAATGATCACTGACCATTAATTGGCTTACAAGTCCAACTTAATTCAAGCTTAGAGCAGTCTGGGTCCTTTCTGTGTGGAGTCCTTGTACTTCCTGTGTCTGCATGGGTTTACTCGAGGTGCTCTGGTTTTACCCCATAGTCCCAAGATATGAGTGTTAGGTTATTTGGTGTCTTTAAAGTGCTCCTAGCAAGTTTGTGAGTGAGTGTGCCATACAATGGATTTGTGTCCTATCTAATGTTATTTTCACCTTTCCCACAACCCTGCTTAGGATTAAGCGGTTGAGAAAATAAATGATGACCGAATGGATACATGTTTTTCAAGCCTGCTATAATAGACAGGATTTGGGACATTTTTTCACACTGTTGACATAGCTGAGTAGGATTCCCCACTGTGCATACACTGAGATTGATAGGGTAAAACCAAATAATTAAATGAACTTCTGAAAAAAGGACACAGGCACAAACCGAGAATAGGAGTATAGAGAAAGAGTAGTAATGTGTTATTGTAGTAAAGCAAAAAAGCACAAGGTTTGTAGTGCCCTGATGGTAAGACAGGTGTCAAATATTGTTTTTTTTGTTTTGTTTTTTTTTACATATTTTTGTATGGTTACATTACCAAAAAGGAAGTAGAATTACATTTACTACACTGATAAACATTCCATTTTTTTTGTTGGGCATGTTTTATCGTTTAAGTTTACAGATCCCAAACAGATATAGGTCAAGCAATTGTAAAACCTTTATTTCTTATGCTCTTGTGTTGCTTTTAACCACCATTAATTTATAGCAGTTGCATCTTGCTTTGATCATGTTTTTGAGAGGGACCTTTTCTTGTGGTAATAACATTGTTAAGCTTTAGAGCCCACCTGAGCTGTTTCCATTTCTGTTGTTAATCCCATCCTATTAACTTCATCATTACAGCTCCTACAGGAGTGTGTGGCAAGGACATAAAATATGTGCTAATGGTTATCTTTGTTTATGAAACCATTCTTTCTCATTTGTCTCGATACTTAGATGATAAGATTGTCTGTAAGCCTTATTGCCTTATTGTACATAAAATTGTCTGTAAGCACTAATTCCATGCATGGTGGTGATGCGTGTTTTAGCGGAGACAATAATTTCTTGTCTTCATGTCTTTGTGACTTTATTTAGGGGCTAACACTTGGATTCATGTGTTTTATATACACAGAGGAAGCTAAACATAAGTTAAACATAAAATGAACAGCTCAGGGATTTCAAATCAGATCTTAGAACATTGTTAGAATTAGCTCTAATGAGTGGACCGGAGACGGTGATGCAGAACAAGGAGGGTTTATTAAGAAGTACAGACAGCACAAATAAGCCACAGGCATAGGGAGGCAAATGGCAGGAGGAGCAATGTGGAGATGCTGCTGCTGTACAGGGTCAGGGACTGGTGACCAGGGTAGAGCTGGGACCCTGGACAGGAAACAAGGAGCAGAGAACACACAGAACAAACAAACAAACAAATATAACAGAGATTTGGATAGGCAGGGAAATACTGGAGGGGAAAAGGCTACGCTAACGACTAAAGAAGAAGAGGCGAGGGCTAAACTAATGCTGGGCAGTAACTGGAACAAAACAACGAACACTAAGGCATCAAAAGGATAGCGGGAAAAACAGAGATGAGAAAACAGGGAAACGGGAGACACTAAATAAAGGGGGAGCAGACAGAGGGTAGGTGAACTAAACGAGGCGACGACCGGATGGGACCGAGAGCGCCCAGAGAGAGAGAGCGAATGAGGGAGAGCAAGGGGTCGGGAGACAGAGAGAGGGTTAGTAGAAAAAGAGAGATGGACCGTTAGTTCACCTGGACAGAAGAGGTTAGTAACGGGAATGGAAAAGTTAGTGAGGTGGACTAACAACACGAACCCGGGACAGAGCCGCGCTGGTGGGGCGAGCTAGGGTGAGACCTAACTTCACCCCAGCCAACCGCAAACCAACCACCCGGGAAAACATGCAATAACCAAAACTGCTCCGAACACACAGCGATAGGGAAAAAGGGAAAGTAGTAAGAACGCTAGGGCTACAGACAAACAAAACACTGGAGCAACAATAAGGGAACGCGGACGTATCACTCATGCACACACGCATGCACAAAAAGCTAAAGCTAAAGGGAAAAAAGGGAAGGAGGGGGAGAGGGTGAGAGGAGGAACACGGGGATACACACTGTAACTACTATAAATACTGATAACCAAACGCGCACACACTCACCCGACGGAGAATAAACACGGAATAAGTCTAAGTCGAAAACGGGAAAAAGGTAGAGGAGATGTATCATGGAGATAAACGCTCAGTATGCAGCCAGACAGCAAAACAATACTTTGCACTCGTTCAGTGAAACGGAAAGCCCTATAAAGAGAGAGCTAGAACCCGGAAGTAACAAGCCGCACCTGGTGAAAGAGGAAATCTCGCGCTGATTAGAAAACGGGGCTGAGCGAGCGCGAGAGAGAGGGAGAGCGAGAAACGGGATTTCTCACAACAAAAAAAGTTTAGACCAATTTTTCACTCTGAGCCCAGGTGACCTACTTGGATCTCCTTTAGTGTTTTTGTTTTGCTTCTTATTTAATTTTTAGAGTGTTTCATAATGCCAGATTGAACATACAGCACAAAGCACTGCATGACTTTAGCCCTTCATCTGAGCCTTCCCAAATCCATACTCCTGCAAGATAAACACCCAGCGCCTCTCTAATCAGTGTAATTGGGTTACACTGCATTTAGGGTGAACTTTGGGCCTATCACGTTCATGCAAAATGTCAATATTGCCACATTAATATTCCATCAGTCAGCAGCCAGTTTTATGAGTGACGATTTTAGCAGTTCACATGCTCCCCTGGAGGGGTTAGTGGTTGAAGCTCATCTCTCTCTGGCATTGAAGAGTTTACTTTTAATTTCAGGGTGAAGGGATGAAAAAAGGATTTCCATTGATTAACATCAGGCACAAATGTCTGTGCCAGCTTAATCCTGCTTTAATTTTCAATGAAGATCAACAGTATGGAATAAAAACAGGGGGCTGACTGTTCTGTATGTAGCTGTCATATCAAGCACACCATGTTTTAACTGCATAGATGCTGAGTAGGTCCCCTGTGCTGTCTTTCAGAATGAGAGAAATGTCTTGTTAAATCTGTAACAAATGCTAATTTAAACACACACACACCCCTCTGTGATGGTAAATGTATGTATGTTTGATTATCGAAAATTCATTTTGCACCTGCTGCGAAAACACACATAAACGCATGCATACATGCACATGGACACACACACACACAGACATCTTTTTCCTCCGTGCGGTAAGAACAAGCAGGCTGTGTATAGAATTTAAATCAGGCCTTAGAACTCAGCACGTCTGACTCTCTGGACCATTTTAATGTTTGAGCCACAAAAACTGCATCACAGACTCTTCACATTTTCTCTCATCTTAATTTTATACACCTGTGAATCAGAAGGTCATGTTCAAATAAAACAGTTTTATTATCCTGATTCTTTTTCTTTTAAACCTATCTCACAAAATAACAGCACCATGTCACAAATATTGGCACATTTATTTTAATGATCAAAATGCAAATTTATAGCTAAGCCCCTATATGGGGGTATTTTTAAGTTCACCTGAGTATTTGGAGAGAAAAGCAGTCAGTTAATTCTTTAGCATTTGTTCTGTTTTTATTAAACAAGAACATCAGAAAAAGCCAATCATCAAGTCAACCGTTTATTGCTGCCACTGGACAATGGATATGCACCAACCATACAAATTCAGCTCCATTGTGTTGAACTGCATGCCTCGCGATTACTAATGGTATGCATTTCATTATCTGCGGAACACCATAGAATCCTTAGGAGATGAACTGATGAGCATTGTCATTAAACCCAGATGCTGGGTGGTCCACTATCCCCTCCTCTGATGAGTCGCATTTCAGTTTGCAGCCTGACAATCATCTTATGTTTATTGGAATATAAAGACTTAAGGCTAAGCTATCCTGACCACTTTTCACCCAAAAGCAGCCCTAAAAACGACTGCTATGATTTTATTCCGACATTGAGAACTTGTCAGCGAGAGGGAAATCCTTTGAAAAGGACGATCCCCACAATCTACAATGAGACCATCATGGATCTCTGTGGAAAAAAAACTATTATTCTGTATAGAATAAAAGATGCATCAAGATCTGTCAAAAATCCATTTATAAGCATTATAATAATTTATCTGTCAAATATAATTAATGTATTATCGTATTGCAGCCATCCAAAGCAGAATTGTGAGGTACCTAGCAATTACCACCTGTACTATATAATATGATGGAAGGTCTATTTTGTGAAACCTTGTTATAGTTGGATATTTGAGATTGGCATGAGGTTTTTAAGAATTGTCTGTTTCCCTTAGCAGAAAGCTATGTCGCTTCTTCCAACATGATCCAAAGCATACATTAAAATCCACAATCGCACATAATAAGGAGTAGGAGGTTCTGGAAGAAGTTTAATTAAGTTAGGTAGCCAAAATCAGAGTGGAGGAAAATACTGTATTGAAAGCAGAGAAAAGAAAAAACTGAGAATGACGATGAAAGAGAAAAATACATTAAGTCAGTAGTAGGGGAAAAACAAGTGGGAAGTCAAATTTAATTGAATATTTTAAGTTGTAGACAGAATATAGAAAGAATACGTGTGATTTGTGTTTGGACCATTTCGAATACTGACACCATTTTGACCATCTCATTGTCTGGAGGTGCCATTTTCAACCCACCTTTTTCCCAGCTCCTCTTTGTAAGGTTCTCCCAGTCACTAAACCACCTGTCCTGTATATAAATACACACATTTAAAACTTTGTTATAATTATAGGTAGGTTAACGGCATCTAGAAAGAGGTATTATTACCTCAAGAATAAGGTCGGTCCGTTTTTAACTTGATTCAAATTGATTCTTTTGAGAGCACTATACTAATGGACCTTTCATTAGTAGTAAACCTACAAATATAACCATAGACAATTTAAAAATATACTTCATAGAGACTTTGGTAATTTGCCTTTGGTTTAGACTCTAAAGGTCTCTCTAATCTCCATATATTAGTATGGCTGCTAAGTAGGCTTAGCATAATGACTTGAGGCTTTTCCTTCCTGTAAGCTGAGCGTTGAAGTAATGGTAAAAGCAGTCTTATATGAAGCATCCTTTATCTTACTTGTTACTGTCAGGATGATGAATGGGTTATGTGATGTTCTAAATTGTGAGTAATTTAGGGACAGCTTCCTTAAATGCAGTAAGCTACTATATATTCATCACATAAAGAATAAATTTGGTGTGTAAAATAACGTGCTTTCTTCTGTATGGTGTTTAAATTAAAGTGAGCGGTGCATTAGACATACAAACTGAAAAGCAATATGCAGAAATTATAAACGTTTTGTAAGCAAGTCTAGATGTAAATCAAAATTTAAAAGGCCTGCAAGAGAATAGTTTTAGGACATTGCTTATAGTGTTAGAATGGGCAGATACTTGCTTTTCAGCTTTGCAAATATTGATGTTTGTGTTGCTGACAAAAGCACATAACAGCAATACCATTGCCTCGAAACAGACAAATTACATCTATCAAAAACAGAAGCTACAATGCAATCAGTGTTTGACTGTAAGAGTATTGAACAACAGTATTACATGTGCCTAGTGGCAGTTCCAAAGTGGATCATGTGCCATTTGTACAATGCATTGATGATGAAATTGGGGAATTGCTTCAATCAGCACATGGAGCTTTCACTTTGTTCCACATAAACTTCTGTTTTGAAGTAAATTAAGCTATCCTTGGTCAGACAGGTCATATCAGATTGCACTGTTATGGAACAGAGTAACAGTTTTCCTGAGGTTTGTTGTCCTCATGAGGCTTATCATACTGAACTTTTTTCATTGGTATAATTAAACTCTTTTTCTTCGACTCCTTTGACAATATGTTTAATATTTCATTAAACAACCAGATATGTAAATAATTTCATCTGAATGTATTTATTTATGTATTATTTATAGTATAGTATCATTATTAATAAACCAATACAATGCAAAATGTCATTGCATGACATATACAAAAAGTCCAAACCTAGAACAGCTAATTAACCTGCCATAGACTGGAAACATGCCATATTATTTGTTGACACATATTGGAATACAAACATATCTGATAGTAAAGAATAAGCTCTGAAGTCTGAGTGCTGTTAAAACTTCTGACTGAGACAGAACCCACTCATGTATGCACTCATATGGTGTATATATTACACACCAACCAGCTCCCACTAGCTCATTTGTGGGCTGCTCTGGTCTCACCATGAAGATGGCACTTTTCTTACTTAGAAACATCACAAAGTATATGACACCACACAGTTACAGAAAAATACATTTAAATGTGACTCAATGTTTATGTATATCATTAAGGAGATAAGCTGCTTCAAGCCTAATGGTGTTTTTAAAACACAGGCTTAATGTTCAGCTGCAATTGAATAGATTGTTGCAATATATAGAGGGAGAAAATTGTGACCCAAAGAAGATTTCAGCCATACCCCACGCTACTGTGAAGGCCATGCTTTTTTAAAAAGAAAGGTCATTTATAAAAACTAATTTCCCAAACGGAATTATGTTTTATATTGGAAGTTTACTAACACATTAGTAAATCAATTTGCAATACACAATAATATAGTATTTTGTACCCAACATTTTTGAAATAAATATTTTACTTTTTTACACACATAACAAATATATCAACAGTATCAATGATCAGTCACACAGCGAGGTAATAATGACCACATTAGTACAAATTATGACCTATTTATGACACGTGTGTAGGTGTTCAGGGATCTTCAGAGGTGTTTTTGAAATACTTTTATTCAATATACGATTTAAATCTATTGTTTTAAAGGCTACTGAAATTGACGTCAATTAAATAATACCGCTGAACACCTGCGGCATTGGATATGCCATTTTTAGCAATGAAATTTGAAATTGAAGCCAAAAAGTTAAATCTTTGTTTCATTAGACCGGAGAATCTTATTCCTCATAGTCTGAGAGTCCTTTAAGTGCATTTTACAGGATTTTGTTTTCATCATGCCAGGTTTCTGTCTGGCCACTCTGCCATAAAGGCCAGATTGGTGGCGTGCTGTAGTGATAGTTGTCCATCTGGAAGTATCTTCCATGTGTAGACTTTTAAATGCATCATACATTTAGTAATGTTGTCTGAGCACCCATAATTATGATTCGCTTGACTAAATTATTGTATTTTCCTTATTATAGTCTATATTATATTTGATTTATTATTTTATTATGTCTTATTTAATATTATTATTTATTATATTTTATATTCTGTATTTTATATTTTTAATTTTATATTTATTATTATACATTCAGAAGACCATTTCAAAACAACTAACAATAAATTCAGTGAGGGGAACAGTGTACCTGTATGTGTGTGTGTGTGTGTTTATTTCAGTTACTGATTTGTTTGCATCAGACTGATTGTTTAGGAGTCTGATAGCTTGCGAAAAGAAGCTGTTGCACAGTCTGGATGTGAGGGCCTGGATGCTTTTTCCTTTTTACATACAGTAGGAGGGTAAACAGTGTAACTGAATTTTTTTCAGTTGCACTTCTGCATGTTGAAACTGCAGGGTAAGTCAAAATCCACATGTCACGTGCAGCATCTTGGACTTTTCGCAAAGTCTGCAAAAAGAATTGTTGATGTTTCGCTGTACCATTGTGTGGCTTGTTGTCCATGGGCCTTGGAATTTGACTATGAGGGATGCAACAGTGCTGTGTGTAATTTGTGGTTGTCTTTCTGGGTGTCTGTTGTTGAAGTCTGTGGCTATGTTATGACAGATACGTTCCTCAGACATCAGAATCATCAATTCCATTTTCAGTTACCTGTGACGAACAACAAAAGCTTTGAATGTGTGTCAATTGCTTTTGAACAACAAGAGTTATTTCAAATCTAATTGTGGGAATCGATTTCTGAGACAAATCCGGTCTTTGATACCATCTATTACTGCACAGTCATTAATTCAGATGTATAACATCTACACTTCCAAGCGAGGTTGGGTCCCTTTTTGAGTCTTGGTTATTTTAATACATTTAGTTTTTTACTTTCCACTGTTGCTGTAGGCCTGGAGCTGGAGCTGGAGCTGTGGACCTAGACCTTGTAGATATGCTTTGCTGATCTCAAATAATTTCAACTAAACACCAAAACAGGATGGAAAATAGATTGTGTAGTTCCCACTGATGTGTTCATGTTTAGGCTAGCTGCTGGAAGGGAGCGTGGGTCATTTACTAACTAAAGCCAAAAACACAGGTGAATTATTCAAAATATGACACTACTAATGTCAATTCAGTACAGCAGAGTGTGGAAAAAAAGCTGCAGGGATATTAAAAAAATTAATAGTGGTTATTAATGCTTTTCTCTGTCCCATATGTCCTAATGGACCAAATTGCTCCATCAATATCACTTTTCAGATGTATCCAGATTGCAAATGTATTTTGTCTAAATCAATCTCTTTGAAAAGTTAGGCATGTATAAGCTCTGTAAAATTAGTATTTACAATTGCACGATGTCCATGTGGTGTACTTACGAGCTATGTAGGATGAAATGTGACATATGTAAGGGCAGTGTAATAAATAATGTTACGATGAGATTTGACATTTGGATCATTAAAATACTGCATTCTTTCCCCAATGTTTTTTTTTTTGTTTAATATATATAGCTGAGTGTGGCTCATCTGTCATCAACAATGAAGGTATTCTCTTGTCACCAAATTATCCAATGAACTACAACAACAACCATGAGTGCATCTACAGCATCCAAGTACAGGCTGGGAAAGGAATAAACATATCTGCTAGAACCTTTCATCTGGCCCAGGGGGATATCTTGAAGGTAATTCCATTTTCTGTGCACAGTTCTTGCCCAGGAATACCATTTATATGGGTATTCTCTGCAGCCATATCGTTAGCATATGTAATGTCTCTCAGTATGTGGGCTCTATTCCAAAGCACAGAAATGTGCTTTACATTTTTACATTATTAATGAACAAAACCTCGTATCAAGCACATACATTAGAATCTAGAGAACTTTGTAGATGTAGCCCTTATAGTTTGTTTAACATTGATCTAGCACTTAGTAGTTGTTCACTTAAATTAATCTATCATGCTTTTATCACTTTAAGTGTTTACAAGTTTACAATGGGTCTAACAAGCTTCAGTGTCTTCTGATATGCAGATTCTTCCATGCACATCACTAGTATGCACAGCCAATTAGTTGCAAATATGAAAAATAAATTTAAATAGACTTAGTTTACTTTCAATCAAAAAAATCCTTTTAAATTTAATAAATATTCTAAAATGTGTTTATGTATAGCAAATCCTTATTGTAAATAGTGTAATATAGAAAGCAGCAATTCATCCTGAAAATGGTTTTCTAAGTGGTAAGCAGGAGATGTTGGGCATTCCAAGTACCATGTTGTTCTCTGTTGCAGATCTACGATGGGAAAGACAATACAGCACATGTTCTGGGAGCATTCACAGGTTCGGCCATGCTGGGAACGACCCTCATCAGCACTTCTAACCATCTGTGGCTGGAGTTCTTTTCTGATGCAGAAACCACCGGAGAAGGGTTCAAATTGGTCTATTCCAGTAAGCACATAACCCAGCACCCATCACAGTTGCAGACATGCAGCCTGCCTGGCAAGGTCTTGGCACAGCTAGTAGGATTTTTGATGCTGGTGATTTCCTTGACTGGAGTCTACGTAGTGTCATGTACAGCCCTAAATCAGGAAAAGCTGGGATGATATGGGAAGTGTGCACTGAAATTCCTGCCGATTCCCTGAATATTTAATCATATTATGCACTGTAGAGAGATATATTTCTCTCACTATTTTCCATACCATTCCAAATTTCTGATTTGAAGTTTTATTTGAACACTTATAACAAACAAACATCTGAAAGCCTGAGGAAGTCACAGCTGGCTGAATCTTCTGTCTTGTTGATCTGCCAATTCTAATGGCAGATTAATATGGATAGCATAGTGTGGTCTTCTGCACATGATATGTGTCAGTAACAAAATCTAGAAGCATTTGCTAAAAATAAATAGAAAAGAATAAAAAGAATTTGTTTAATTTAAATTTGGATCTGATGAGGTAGTGCTACATTGAGCGCCCAGCAAGGGTAATGCTAGCAGCCTAAAATTGACTGCAAAGAAATTTGGAACTACACAATCATCTAAATCATTATCTGTTTTAATCTTAAGGTTGTTTTTATGTTCTTCACAGATCAGGAGACTCATTGACACATTAGTGTTTTCTAATTATCAGCATTGTGCCTAAAAAATTTATTAAAAAAACGTACCCCGTAAGATCTGCAAGGTGTTTCCCTTTTAATACATTCAAAGTTCTAACTGTCTTTTACAGTGTAGAAGGTAGTGTACAGCTTTCCTGTGATAACTAATAGCACTGTGACTCAGAACCTGGGAGCACTAAACTGTAGGAACTTGAGTAAGCTTCTTATCATTTCTTTGGACATGCCCTATGTTTAATGCCAGTGTCTTGGAATTACAGTGTCTAAGATACACAAGCAACTGCTTCATGATGCTAAAAGCAATTAAAATATGTATGAAAACAGTAATGAAAAATTAACTAAACAAAAATAAAGGGGGCATTTTAAATGCATAAATCATATTAGTATATATTAGTATAAAAGTATTCATTTTGACAGATGTGCATAGAAATCTTTAAATATTACAATGTTACAAAAAGCAAGGTCAAGCATTTAAAAAGTATTTCATAATTTGTCATAAAGTGCAATCTTTTTCCACCTTTTGAAAAGAAGAGTAACACAAATTCTGAAAATTGTCCATTTGATCAGTTCCACTTACCATATAAAAGAACTTTGTAGTTCCATAATTACAGAGAATAGTCCATCTGTTTCTCCACATACTTTGTCTCCTTTACTTTATTATCTAGCACACAGGTCCTGGCCACCACAGATGGTGGATCATTCTTAGCACTGATGTGGTGGTGGTATGTTAATGTGTGTTTCACACCATTTTTAAAAATTGTTCTCATTCACTGTCCATTCTATTATACACATCTGCAAGGTGAAGTGAAGTCAGAGACACCATCACCTTTATCAGTGCTCTTTTTCAGTCCAGCAGTGACACTGACATTTTAAAGCACTTCTGTGTCAGATCCACTCATACCAGTGCAACACACAACGACACATTAGTTTGACTGCACAAAGGAAGGTGGGCAAGTATCTGGTTCACTTTTAAATGGGTTTAATACTGTTGTGTTTAACACATGGAATTCTGCAGGGTTTTAATGCCACTGGGAAGATTGCATTTAACCTACTGGTAGGCTATCTAATTTGAAATCCACTAAATTCCTATCTGCAGTTGCATTCCACCTGCCAGATTAGCTATCTAAGTGGAAAATAAAGATCAGATAGAGCCAGGACAAAGTAAGGCCACCACTGATCTTCTAACTGCTGTATGTTAGCTTCCAAATCAACACATTGAGTGAATGAAAGATTATTAAATTTTAATATGATCATTTATGAAGTGTTTTTTTGCTCCTAAAGAAGTGCTGGTAAACAAAGTAATCAATGTGTAATCAAGCTCCAATCTAGTGATTGGATCATGTCTTTTCTTTGCACAAAGCAATTGGCTGCAACACTATAGATGTTACATTTATTTTATTGTTAAATGTCACTAGCACTTTTCATATCAGATGGTTAGAGGTTGGGAAGACATACTTGGCAAGTAAATAAATAAAATGATGCAATTCTATTTTTTTTAATCATCTGCCTGTTTCACAATGATAATTTTGCATGGAGTCTGCATGTCTTTCCTGTGTCTGTGTGGGATTACTCCGAGTACTCTGACATGCGTGTTAGGTTAATTGGTGTATCTAAAGTGGCCCTTAGAATATATGTGTGTTTGTGTGTGTGTGTGTGTGTGTGTGTGCGCTCTACGATGAATTGGGTGCCCGTCTAGGCCCCGTCTAGAGCCTGTGTGGATTAAGCGGAAGATAATGGATGGATGGATGGATTATGGAAGTTAACAAAATATGTTGCACAGCAAGTGGGCTTGCAATGTTGTGGATGCTGCTGCTCCACTAACCAAGCACTTAATTGGTCGATTGGTCCTGCCTGTATTGCACAGTGAGATATTAACAAAGTTGTTTCCCATAATAAATGCCATAATGACAAACCACTTGAGTTCCGATGTCACGCTGAGTCCAGACAAGCTGCAGTCAAGTATCAATGCAAAGAAAATAGACCATCTACTTTAGGTTTCACAACTAAACAAAATTAAAATTATATGCATGAAACTGTCTTCTGTTGACAGAAACATTGTGGAGTCAGGTGACATGACTCACTATTATGGCATGATTATTTTGGTAGGAAACTAAGTAAGGATTACTGCGAAATTAGCAAATATCATTTAACATGCACCCTGCAATGGCCTTGCATGCTATCCAGAGTGGCACCTCTGCTGCCTTCTGTGCACATTATCCGGCTTAGTTCTCTGTGCTGAAGAAGTCGTCAGTGTCCTGTCTTAATCGCCTCATTGCACTCATACCAATCATCATGAAGTGCTTTGAGAGGATCTTTCTGAGGCATATCAAACTCATACTGCCTACATCAAAAGACACTCTGAACTGTTGAACAGATGGTGCAATCTCCATCACCTGGCACTCATCCACCTCAACAAAAAGGACACAATTGTGAGATTGGTGTTCAGCATTCATGCCACATCAGCTGGTGAAAGTATGTAGTCTACTGGATAGGAGCACTCCTCTCTGCAGCTGGATTTGCTGTCTGTGAGTTCAGTCAGTAAAGATTAATATCTTTACCTCCAGAAGGACCCATGACTTCCCATGACTGTGTGCTCAACATAGACACCATTTAGACCTCATTTGACCTCATTGGTAATGTAATAAATACATAATAAAATACACATGCATTGTTAGTTTAATATTCACCCTTATTCTACCTCAACTATCTGTCTCCATATCCACAATGTAATTAAATTCGAGAGCTATCACTCTTGCTCGCGTCTGTATGACTTAATTGTCCTGAAGGAAAGTGTAATTTCAACACGGGAATAAAGCAAAGACATTATTTAAATATATGTTACAAACATTTATTAAACAAAAAGAAAACTTGTTGATGGACTAGGGTATATTTCATTAAAGTTTATATGAGAAAAACCGATGATTAATGAATGTTAATGAAGTTATTTTACTGAAAAAGCAAGTTAAAGAGTTTAATTTCAACATTACAGTGTTTAGGGCAGACATAGATGGATGGCTTGGGGTCTCTTGATTTTATGACTATAGCTTTTACAGATACCTGATTAAAATAAGTTAATACTTGATCATATTGATTGATAATACAGTTATCTCAATGTTTTCCTTCTACTTGAAGACAAATATACAAAACTTTTTGCAAAGGCTGCAGCAGCTCCCTCAAAGTGAGGATTTTTACAGTTTAAATAGTTTTTTTCTATATACAATGGAATTTTTTTCAAGTTAAATATATCTAGATATTTATTCATAGTAAAAGTTATTTAATGTATTTACTGTAATTAAGTAAAGCTTAATTCTGCTAACACAATTAGATTTAAAAAGGCCAAGGTTATTAAACATGAATGCATAGCCCAGATGCGCATTTGTCTATAGTCTATATTTTCATTCATGTATTTAGGACCTGAGATATGTACCTCTTGTCAGTAGATAGATAATAGTTCTGAATAGTACAGTCGAATCCGGTTATTTGGACCACTGGTTAATGGGACCAGCCACTTATTCGGACCAAATCCTAAGGTCTCGAAACAAACCTTATTATATACGTGTAATGTTATTTGCTTATTTAGACCAAAATTCACCAATGAACGTGAGAGCAAATAAGAAAAATAAGCCACAAGTCGCCACCTAGCGGATGCAAAGCGGATCAGCGATTAATGGAAGGATTCTTGGGATCCCCAGAAGAATTTATGCTTTTATCAAAGGTCAGGAAATCCGAAAAGTTGTGCTGACAAGAGCAAAGCCAGCGGGAGGTGAACAACTCCACCACTTTCTTGATTTTGTTCAAGTGCAGTCCGTCAAAAGAACGTGTCAGATCACACTGGATAAGTTGTTCAAACGTTGACTGGAATTTAGTAAGAACTTGTTTAGTAAGTACCTATACTTTGTGTTGTAGATAGTTTCAAAAAACTTGGTTGCAAATTTATTTTTTAATGAACAAAGTTGGTAAGCAACAGTAGTTCTTGTTTGTAGGTTTGTTGTACATGTAAATCGCACAATAAAGGTTTAATAAACATTTAATATGTTACGTAGCACGTCCTGTCTGGTAACATAGGGCACGTTCGTTTAATCAGACCAGCCGGTTATTAGGACCAAAACGATCGCGTCCCGATGTGGTCCGATTAACCGGAATCGACTGTAATTACTTATCTAGAATACCGGTACCTCCCAAAGTGTCTTTCCAAGTGTCACTGAGGTGTTTAGCTGTATTGCAGTTTGTTTTGGGCATTCTATAACTATATTTTTATATTATGTACGTTTAGGGAGTATGTTTAACTGAAATAACACAAATGACTTAGAATGGGTGTCTGCAGTTTTGGCCTTAAATATCTTCGTGCAAAAGCCTTAGGCATTCTAAATGCTTCAGTTTCTATTCTGCATAGTCTTTATTTAAGTTTTAGTGGTCACTGCACTTTGTAGTTCTACGATTGGACTGTAGTTTATCTGTTTCTCTACATACTTTGTTAGTTTCCTTTACTCAGTTCTTTAATGGTTAGGACCCTCGCAGGACCAGCACAGATAAGCTACTATTTGGGTGGTGAATCATTCTCAACAGTGCAGTGACACTGATGTGGTGGTGGTGGTGTTAGTGCATGTTGCACTGTTATTAAAAACCTTAATGCCACTGTTGAACTGAAAATAGTCCACCAGCCATAATGTAAGTGAGTGAACAATGTTTTATTAAAGTTGAAACTTCAGCAGCACTGCTGTGTCTGATCCAATTGTACCAGCTCAAGATAAACAGTATCACACAACCCCACCACGTCAGGTTCACTGAAGTGCTAAGAATGATTCACCACTTAAATAGTATTTGATCTGTGCTGGTCCTGTGGGGGTCCTGATAATTGAAGAGTAAAGTATGTAGAGAAACAGATGAAATATGAGTCTGTCTGAATTTGTAGACCTACAAAGTGCAGTGACCAGTAAAACGTAAAAAAAGAATTAGCATTATATAATCTGAAAAATACAGAAAGCCTAAGACTTCTGCACAGTACTGTATGTTTTCACATTTACAGGGGCTGTAAGCTACACGTAAACAAATATCAAAGTTTGCATTGCTTTAAATGATCAGGTGCAGTCTATTCCAGTGCTTCTAATTCAATATTGTATATATTATATAGGTGGTGTCCATAATGGGGAGTATGTGTCCTGGTTATACTGCTATGACCCAGTGATGGATGTGTGGGCCAGGAAACAAGACATGAATACTAAACGTGCTATACATGCCCTTGCTGTAATGAACGATCGTCTATATGCTATTGGTGGAAATCACCTAAAAGGTAATATATTGAATTCTGTTGTGTGTCATCAGTAAATGTGTACAAAGTAAGTCATACAACTCCACCTCAATATCTGTTTTTATATTAAACCACCTAAAACGTGTAGGCCTACTGGTACAAGTATTTAAATATCTAGGACTTGGTCCTATGCGCCTGTTTAAAATTAATATTAAACGCTTTATAGTTTCCTATTCTAAAACATGGTGGTTTGACAGAAAGCTAGGATGTACTAATGTAGTGGTTTCCTACAGTCCAGTTCTACTGAAATTAATTGTAGACACAATTCACACAAAACATCAACATTCCATTAAACAAATTATACCAAACTGTCAAATCGCTTTTATAGTGGAAGTATTGCAAGTGACATGCATCCTCTTCCACTTCGAGAACTACTGTACTACAGAAATATTCGCTCCCCTGAATACTGACTGTAAGCTCTGTCTCGGAACACATGAAGTCAGAGATTATTAGATTCAGTGTCATAAACATTTCTTAATACTGCTGACCGGTTGCAAGTTTGGCTGATTAGAACAATATACTGCATCAGCAAGCTACTCAAACTTCATTTAAATCTTATAGCACATTCTGTAATATTTACACCATACTGAAAATGTTTTTAGAAATATTTGCAAATGTAGACCCTTAATGCAGTAGCAAATGCACAGTTTGAGTCTTCTTGGGTAAGTTGCTATCATCATTTTTGCACACCTGGATTTGGGAAATGTATCATGTATGTTTGGTAAATGCATCTGTTAACTGTTATCTTTAGGTGCTGTTAAACTGTTGAAATCTGGACTTGATATCTGAAACGGTCAAGGACAGTGAAAGGACTTGTCTAAATACTTGACTGTTTGCTTCATATTTCTGGCGTACTGAGATTTAACCCCTCTCCCTTGTCTGGAGTCGTATGCAATAGAGTAGGTTTTCTTCAGCGATTACTCTGTACTCAACTGCATTCATCCATGCCTCAGTTTTGACAACTTTACCTTTACCTGCGACTGGAAATCACTCACATACAATGCTTCACTAATACCACAAAGATGGAGCTCCTGGTAGACACCAGATACCTTGTGCTTGGAGTTTCATCCTGACAAGTTTGTCTGATCACATGAGTTGCTCCTATAGTCCTTTAAATACACTGTGGCAAATGCTGAGAGGGCTGTAAGGCAGAGTAAGTTCACTGCCGCTTTCACCTATCCAAGGCTTATGTTGCCTGTTTGCTCAGTTGGTCACACAACCAACTTTAGGTAGAATCCAGGTGGCTCTAAACCTTTTCGATTTAATTTACTTTACATTGTATTTACAGTATTTAGCAGACACCCTCACCCAAAGTGGCTTCCAACTGCTGCAACCTTACAATCTGAGCAATTGTGGCTTAAGGACCTTGCTCAATGATCCAATAGTGGCAACTTGGCAAAGTGTAAGATTTCAAACCTAGACCTTGTAATCTATAGTCCAGTTTCTTAGCCACTAAACCACCACAGTCCCACTCACAGCTTTAGAAATGCTTTAATACTCTTGCCCAGATCATCACAATTTCATCGACTGGCAAATTTAGTTGATGCAAAGCGAATTGTGGGATCTTATATAGGTATGTGCTGCTTAACTTCCACAATGCTTTCTGTCGTTTTACACGTTATACGGTCTGGACGTTGTCCAAACAGATATAAAGAGCATACCAATAACAAAATCTTATCTCACTGTAACGTTGCATGAAGCACAGATTCTCTCAGCCCCTTTTTACTACTCTCACACACAAACAAAATCAGTTAATGAAAAGTTTAGGAGTACGCTCCCCCCCCCACACACAGTTTTGCATGCTGTTTTTATAAGACATTTTTACTTGTATGTCCAAATACATCATTTAAACATTTTGTTGAAGCAGTTCAAAAAGTATATACAGTTCTGTGCAAAATTCTTTAGCCACCATTAGACTTGTTGGTTTAGCAATGGTATTATGATCATATAACACTTCAAACTTGGATTCCCATTCTGAACTACTCCGTTTCTTATTTTTCAGTTTTTTTATACTACATTACCTGTAATTTCTGCACATTATGGTTGTGTGATGATAAAGAGATTGATAAATAATGATATATGATCATTATCTCCTGTCTGTAGGGTTCTCTCACTTGGATGTGATGTTGGTGGAATGCTATGACCCAAAAGGAGATCAGTGGGACATTTTACAGACACCCATACTAGAGGGCCGCAGTGGCCCAGGCTGTGCTGTGTTGGATGACAGCATCTTTCTTGTTGGAGGCTATAGCTGGAGTATGGTAAATATAATAATTAGAGTCTGCATGCCCTTCCCGTGTCTGTGTGGGTTTACTCCGGGTACTCCAGTGTCCTCTCCCAGTCCAAAGACATGCGTGTTAGGTTAAATGGTGTCTCTAAAGTGGCCCTCAGTGTGTGACTGTGTGTGTGAGTGCGTGTGTGTGTGTGTGTGTGTGTGAGTGTGAGTGTGTGTGTGTGAGTGTGTGTGTGTGAGAGTGTGAGAGAGAGT
>JAVSBV010000086.1:5267517-5299393 GCA_033117975.1 Parotocinclus spilosoma | reverse complement strand
ATATATTTTTTTTTTTTTTTTTTTTTTTTTTTTTTTTTTGGACCATAAAATTCAGATTAAAAACATTTAAATACGGGTGATTGTGTTTAATGTAACAAAATAGGTAAAAAGCCACATGGGTGAATACTTTCGCAAGGCACTGTATGTGTTTTATGCCCCTGGCTGATAATAAACCCAGCTGGAATTATTTGCTCATTTTGCCAGTAATGAACCAAGCAATCTTTTTCTCCTCCTTGATTTATATGCTTGTGTGATGTGCTTCGCAGCCAAATAACTAGCTAGCTGCATCCATTTTTTATTTAACCTTTGCACTGTGTGGCTTGCAGACTATAGGGATTTTCTGTTTTAGATAGGATTACGATTTCAGGTTAAGCTTGCTTCCTTTGACACCATGGCAGATGTGATGGGAGCACTGTTACTGCAGTTTAAGCAAACCAAATAACTCACTTATGGCACATTGTGTTTCGATAACATATATGGCAAGATAAATGTAATCTTGCAGTGGCTGCACAGGTGATTAGTAATTTAAAGTCTTACTCTCACCAGCAAAATTATGTTTGAAATTCTTTCAGCCTCTCTGTCTTTGCCTCTCTTTCCCTTGAGACCATCTGTCTTCTTCGGATCATTATTTCAGAATAATAGCTCTCTTGACAAAAATGTCACTGTCTTTAAATCCTCCCTAAATACGGATGTGCCCACTGTGCTAAAGTAATGTTGATATTTCTTCTGCCTGGATTGTTGCATTTGATTTTCCTTTTTTCTTTAATGCTTTAGTTATTAATTATAGTCACATGCCTGCCATGACCCAGAAGATAAATTGCCAGATAACCCTCTAGGTATCATGATTACCCAGCCTTGGTATTAAATTTTGGCTAGTCTTGCTGTTATCCTGTAGGAGCACACAACCATATGGGGCTTGACCAGAAAGGCAGCATTTCACATACATTTTTAATGAATGGTCCTTGATCAGTTCCTACACAGACACTTTCATTACTGACCTTGTTCTCCTTAGTGAGAATAGAAAATGAACAATGCCAAATGAAAATGACTCCAGATGTTAACAACGCTGCAAACTTTGTCTCTCTTTAGACTGTGCTACCCAATCCAATTATCACAAAGCTAATTATTTGCCGATTGACAGCTCCAGAGGCTGGCCAGTCACTGAAAGAGAACTTCAATCACATCTGGTTATTAAATATTAATTACCTATTTAATGTAGTGAAAATAAATTAGCCTAAATCCCCATGTTTGGATTTCCATTATCACACAGTCAGCCCTGAGCAATTGAGTGTCAGGCATACTTAGCTTTCAAACAGCATAATGGTAGAAAAAGAAAGATGACATCTAATTCAATCAGAATTCCTCTCATGTAAATACCTACACGGATGTGGGGAATTTGATCATCATGCCTATCTGGAGATAAAGATTTGTTTATCTTTGTTTTAGAGACTCATGGACTTGGCAAAACGTAGAGATTATCAATTGTGGTTGATTTTTCCCCTCTGTAGCTCACTGAAAATGTGTATGCACTGCTTGCATCTGCCTCCTGGGTATTTATAGATTTTGTGTCTGCAGCAGCACATGCCCATACATACAGAGGCAATAAGGAGATGAACAAAACTTTAGGTCTGATGTACCTACGCTCAGCTAAAAAGGACACACATTTTAGGTGGATATGCCAAGCCCATTTGACCAATAGCATAAGATTCTTAAAAAGCAGTACATTCATGTCCTGTGAAATGGCACAATAATCAATGTGCGTTTCTTGGATGACTTCCAGATGTCTATATCTTTTCTGAGGAAGTTCCTGACAATCGGTATACCTGCTCTAAAAAACTCAAGTCCCAGGGCTCATGCTGAGATGTGTGCTTAGGTTCTTCATATAGTTCTTTGATCAAACTGAGTGGCTATTAAAAACTGCTCTTTGATCTTTCCTCATCTACCTCCATTTCCTCTCTAGCTTCAGCATTGAGCCCAACTATGACTTCTTGTACATATATGATGGTCCGGACAGCAATAGCCCTCTGATTGGCAGCTTCCAGGAGAGCAAGCTCCCTGAGAGGATCGAGAGCAGCTCCAACGTCATGCACCTGGCCTTCCGAAGTGACGGCTCTGTCAGCTACACTGGCTTTCACTTGGAGTACAAAGGTATGCCATATAGAGGCTGTAGGGATATAAGGATTTCACATAGTCACTTACATTTACTAGTCCTGGTATTTACTGGAATAAAATATGCTCGTTAATCACAACATCAGAGAGAGCATGATGGACATAATTTGGTTTATCGCTGACATTTTCATTTACTTTTTCATTTATCAAATGTATTAGGAAATGAAATAGTATGACATGTTTTGCACTTTAAAAAGTAAACAGCATAGATACATAGAAAGTCATCATTTTATGCTTAGATGAGCATTTAAGTGAACAGATTGTCATTAGCCTTGTATTATATTGTCTGCTGAGTTTAATTGCAGCTGTGTTTTTTCATTCTGTTCCCTTTCCTATTTAGCCAAGCTAAGGGAGTCATGTTTTGACCCAGGCAATGTAATGAACAGCACAAGGCTGGGCAGTGATTATAAGTTGGGATCCACAGTGACATTCTACTGTGAAGCAGGCTACGTGCTGCAGGGATACTCCACACTCACTTGTATCATGGGAGATGATGGCAGGCCTGGTTGGAACAGAGTCCTGCCCAGTTGTCAAGGTAGTTACCAAATGGAGCATGTAAAGTAAAACTGTCCTGCAAACTTTCACTACTATTCTGTAAATCCTGTAGGTTGCATTTGGTCCATATATACTCCCTGACAAAAAACGAACCAAGGATCGAGTTTGACTCAGATAAAACGTTATATGTTGGAATGTAATAGGTATCCTCATGTGCCTTTTATCAAAATTAGCTGGGCAAAATGTATTTGAGTGTGTCATAGAGGTATGTCTAGCAGTCAATAATCTTTCACCAAGAAGCAAACTACCCAAAAGTAGCCCCTGAGAGCCAGACATCGGGGGAAGCACTTTTACTGTTTCTTGTGGCAAGACACAGTGTCTCTAGTCAAACCACTTATGTAATCCTTTACATTTCTGACTGCCATGTAAATACATGTCAAAATTTGCAGCAATCTGACAATTCTGAAAGATTTTTTGTCAGTGGGTATATCAAAAATTCTCAAGTTAGTTATTCAATAGGTAAATTTATAATGAAATTGTGTTTTTGCTGCACTGCCATAAGTAGTTAACCTGTGTGTGTGTGTGTGTGTGTGTGTGTGTGTGTGTGTGTGTGTGTGTGCGCAGCACCTTGTGGTAGTCGCTCCACGGGCTCTGAGGGAACAGTTCTGTCCCCGAACTTCCCCAGAAACTACACTGCAGGCCACAACTGTGTGTACTCCATCTCCGTCCCGAGGGAATTCGGTACGAGAATGCTTCTGTATTCATAATTAAAATGGTATTCTTTGTGCTATATAAAATGTCAGGGAGCTCAGAAAAGTGTGAATTTTCCAGTACAGTCTGCTTCAAAGAGATCCTGTCATCGAGGGTAATTCAGCATTACTTCATGTCCTCTTTCAACTGAATAATACAGGCTTAAAAGTGCTTTTTCACAGGTTGCTTAATTAAACAATGCAAAATCATTTCTGTATTGGACTAAGAGAGCTGTAAAGTTGATATGAAATCCTGTGGTAACTGGGATTGTGTAATTACATCAATCATCCATAGCCAGTTACACACTCCTCTCACTGTATGCACACAGTTTGCTTGCACATTGGTTGAAGGACTTGACTCCTACGAGATCTAAATAAGTCATTGTTTTCATCCTATTTAATATGGACATTTCAGAGTCTCCTCTTATGTTTCTTACAATGCTCACTGCTTGTAATGGCTCCCACAGGGACCAATTCTGGACATATTTATTCAACATAAGTGTGAGGTTATGATTTATGGACTCTGTTTAAAGGTAAATCTATGAATTATGTAAATATAAAATTTCCAGCGCATTAGAACAAAAGTAGTTTTGATGTATATGTACATTTTTAAGCTAGTAAATACTCAAATGCTATGCTGGACAAAATACAGCACTGCCTTGTAATACACTTGCGCCAAGTCTTTTCTGAAAGCTGTCAGGTTTAATCGCTTGAAATGGCATTCAGGTTTATGGTATTACTGTAACTGCAGTATCTTGAGCACTCTGAAGCTTGGTAACGCAAAGAGCATTTCTGAACAAAAGATCAATATGGGCAGAAATAGATCAAGGAAACAGAGACACAGAATATGTTCTGCCTTTAACTGTCCTCAATTATTCTCTACACAACTTGCCAAGAAAACAATCAATGCATACAAGTGAATCCTGTACACTGAGTTCTTTAGTAATTTTCCACAAGTAAGCTAATTGACAAGTTGCAAACAACACAAGTTCAAGTCCATTTTCAATACAACCACAAAAAACTAGACATTGAAGATTGAAATGTGTATAGTAAAAAGCCATAGAAGATCACACATTGTGGCACTAATGGAACACATTAGACATTACTACCAGAAGTAAATGTTTGTATCAGTTTGCCTTTTGAATGCTTGAGTTGTATTTGGTAATCCTCCTTTCCCAAACAAGTGCTCACACCAATAATTACGATTAAGTGAGAGAACTATTAAGAGCGTGTCTTCTTCAACTATGTAAGGACTGAATGTGAGATTAACACAGTTTGTGTCAGAAAAGCTTGAGATTTTCATGTGTTGTCATGTCGAAAAAATACTCGCCATATATAAAATAGTTTTACTAAATAAATAATATAAATAGTTCTACCACCTTAAACATAAAAGTTGACTATTGTTTTGTCAGTGGATTATACATTTAAGCCCTGTAAGAATGAAACAGAGCCAGATATTGTACCTTCTTAACAATACTTGTTAGATTGACCTGAATGCAATGAAACAGCAGTGGGTTTGTCATAGTGGTGCAAGATTTTGGCTGTCAGAACTGAAGCACTTACCAGCAGTCAAAAGCTCTATTGCCCTCTGGGCAAGTCTGTGGAACTAACGGTCTCTGCACATCTACAAATTATAGCCACTGAAGGTCGAGACAGAGTGTCCAAAGCACACAGACATGTAGCCGTCCATATCCAATTGCAGCTTAATCAGTAGCATGAAGCACTACAGGTTTCCTATTTAAAATGCAGTGTTACCCAGGTTTCTTTACTCTGTCAGTAAGAATGATAGCAGCAATATTTCAGACAATAGCAGGCTTTTGGTCTAATCATCTTTGGATGCATTATTCAGAACACGTTCCATAATCCTGTTTTTATTTCTGACCACCGTCTTGGCCCCAGTCATTGTGAGCACATCCACTTTCATGGCTAGTAAGAGAATGATCATTTTGATCAATGCAGCCATTACATACACATATAGTGTTTTTCTGGTAGTTTGTTTGCAGACCGTACATGTGACATTGTTTTACAAAGCAATAATATTTATATTTATTAGGTGCACCTTGCTAGAACCAGGTTGGACCCACTTGAATTCAAAACTGACTTTATTATCTGTAGCATAGATTCAACAATGTGAATGTAAACATTCATCAGAGGTTCTGGTCCATATTGACATGATAGAATAATTCCAGATCTTTCAGCTACAGATGCATTATGCAAGTCTTACATCCTGCCATATCCAAAGGTGCTCTATGGGATTAAGATCTGGTGATTGCCAAGGCCAATTGAGTACAGTAAACTCATTGTTATGTTCTAGAAACCAGTTTGAAATTATTTGAGATTGGTCACAATGTACATTATTCTGCTGGGAGTAGTCTTCAGAACATTGTTCATAAAGGGATGGACATGCTCAGCAACAATACTCAGGTAGGCTGTGGCATTTAAACCATACTTAACTGGTATTAAGAAGCCGAAAGCATGGCAAGAACACCATTATACCACCACAACCAGCCTGAAACAAAACAGGGTGGATCCAAGTTTTCATGATGTTTATGGCAAATTCTGACCCTACCATCCAAATGTCACAGCAGAAATCGAGACTTATCAAATCAGGCCATGTTTTTCCATTTTTCTATTTTCCACTTTTTTAGAGCTGTGTAAATTGTAGCCTCAATTGCCTTTTGCTGACAGAAGTGGCACCCAGTATAGACTTTTGTTGCTGTGGCCCATCTGCTTCAAGATTTTGTGTTGTGCATTTATGTTCTTTTATGTACCTTGCTTGTAACAAGTGGTTATTTAAGTATCTGCTGCATTTCCGTGAGCTCAAAGCAGTATGGAAGCCATTCTGCTCTGATCTCTAGAACTAACAAGGCATTTTCACCAAGGAACTGCCACTCACTGGAGATTTTCTGTTTTTTCGGATCATCTCTATAAAACATAAAGAAAGATATGCTTGAAAATCCCAGTGAATTAGCAATTTTTCAAATACTTTTGAAATACCAGACAGTCCAGTGCCAGCATCCATGTCACATTAAAATTTACTAGAATCACCTTTCTTTTCATCCTGATGCTTGGTTTGAACTTGAGCAGGTCATCTAGACCTGCATGTTTTTTTAAGTATATGGTCTGAACATTGACTCTATACTGAGTTTTCAGTGCAGAGTATTTTATCTCTACTTTTATGCCTTTAACTGAATTGTTAAAAATAATAATAACCAAAAAAATGGTTTAGTAATAAATGCATTAGATTGCAAGTAGTTTTGTTATTGTCCTTGTTCTTTCCTTACATATATTCTTGTGCTTGTTACAGTATGCTTTAACATTCCATGGTCAGGGCTACACAGTATGTATGTAGTATAATATAAATATTGTTACATTTAATGACATACATAAGAATATCTATTGGAATTAATCCACAGGTTCATTCATACAATCATGCTCAGATTTAACATGGAGTGTAATAATGTGTGACAATGGAGGCGACAGATACAGTGTTGCAGATACAAACAGGCGTTTGTTAAAACGGCAGCTAAAAGGATGGTTAGACAGTCCAAGATTAGTACATAGCAAAATCAAACAATGTCCGAGGGTCAAATGGAGAATTGGGGTCAAGAAACTAAACCGAAAAAAAAGATAGTGATGAGGTAGGGACCAAGTGACTTAGCAATGGTGTGTGAATGGAGTGAATATACACAAGTGTAGTGATGAGTGCCAGATGTGTGTGATCAGAAAGATGGTGAAAAGGAGGGCGTGATGGCCGGGTATGGACGCCTGAACAGTTCGTGGGTGTGACTTTGCGAAAGTGGGGCCAAGAGGGACCTGTAAGTGTAGACTCTCTGCACCATCTCCACTGATTTACATTTGCCAGCAGCTAATGGACTTTTTGCTTAGGTGAACTTCCATTTTAAAATGGTTCAGCTCACTCATTTGTGATGACCTTATTTAAAAGTTAGTTTTTTCTATTATTTATGTTAAGTAAAAAGCTTAACATAAATAATACATTAAAATACCAATTAAATGAAAAGAATCAGTAAAAACCATACAAATCATATGGATTTTGTACTATTTTGTATTAAAATAGATTTTTTTTATAGGAATGTAGAATTATTTAGATTGCATCAGATTAGTTTGATGAGATTGTGTTTTAAGTAATGTTTATTTTTTGTGAAAAATAATTGTTTTGGTAGACCTCATATTTTATGTTTTATATATAAAGCATATAAAATATTACATATCATGTAAATATTAAATATCTGCTATGCAGAATAATGTAAAGCTTTATGCTGCATCCATAGTAAGTAAGTAAAAAAAGTGTCAGATACTTTTGAGTGGACTGTTTAGATTCCTCCTCCAGATTCTGAACTCAGTCGGTCATACAAACGTCTGAGTCATCCAGTCATACAAAAAGTTCTATTTTAATGTCCTAGCTAATCCAAATAATATACCTGTACATGTCATTTCCATTATACGTCATTGCACAATATCTCTGAATTTTGATTACTTCCGATAATTCGCAATTGCCAGTGTTGTACTAATTAAGACATTGTGGTGGAATTAATGTGAATGGTGGAATTAATCACATTTCTAATAGCACTTGAAGGTGGTTTCTTCAAAACACGAGCCATTCAATTAATGTACAAACTATTTGATTTTGAAAGTATTTATTTTAACACACGTGTCCACTGTGTATGGCATTATAGCAGTGATTTGGAACACGGAAATGACTGAGCAAATAATCCACTATTTAAACTATAATTAAAATTAAATATTAATATACTTAATATTATAATGTCACCTTCCACCAAACCCCTCCCTCCAATGCCTGACTGAAGTGCAGTTTGAGCATTGTAATGTATGCAGAATTCAATGATACAAAGGCATTGTTCCATCTCTTTTTATATTTGTATGTTCTTGGTCCTCCCAATGTTTCTTCCTACAATTTAAGTTGTTGTTCCTTACAAAGTTGGGACAGAATAGAAAACAACAAACAAAAAGGCAGTGTGTTAATTACTGAAAACAGCTATTGTTAAATAGCTTGGATGAGTTTGCTTTTCTTTTTAGACATAAATACACATATGCATGTACACTATCCAATCACTTTGTAACCGTTCCTGCATTGTCAGTTCCACTTACTATATAGAATTGTAGTTCTACAATTATAGACTGTCATTGATCTTTTTCTGTACAAAGTTTATTTATCCCTTTAACCCTGTTCTCCAATGGTCAGGACCCCCACAGGACCACTGGCAGCATATGGAGCACTGTCAGGCTGACCTCCAACCCCTTTAACCTGTGCAGCAATGCTGGTAGCACTCCTGTGATTATTTTTACAAGCCAACCTCTGGATATGATGCTGAGCAAGTGCATTTAACTTCTTTGATCGACCATGGCAAGGTTTGATCTGATTGGAACCTGTCCTGTTAGACCGCTGTATGGTCCTGGCCACCGTGCTGCAGCTTACTTTCAGGGTTTTGGCAATCTTGTTATAGCCTAGCCCATCTTTATGTAGAGCAACAATTCTTTTTTCAGATTCTCAAAGAGTTGTGTGTGACAGCAATAACAGCAAATGTAACACACCTGTTCACCATTCACACGCGAGACCTTGTAATGCTAATGAGTCACATGGTACTGGGGAGGGAAAATTACTAATTGGGCACAATTTGGCCATTTTCACTTAGAGGTGTACTCACTTTTGTTGCCAGTGGCTATTTTGTATTGATTAGCCTTGCTTGATAGTCGCCTCAATACCAATTCTACAACTGATCCAAAATGCTACAGGTCACCTTCTTACAGGAACTTGCAAGCGAAAACACAGTTCCTAATTTTTGCCTAATATTGTGTAGGTCACTGTCATGCAGCCAAGGCTGTTACCCATCACGGTATGGAAGCGTTTCATTAGCAAAACATCCTTTACGTAATGCCAGTTACAAAGTGGAGCAGACTTGTTTTTCAAGCAAATCCAATAGATCTTTGGTCAGATTGACACCTAGGGAATTTGCAGAGCAGGTCAATACATTAAATATTTCATGTTCTTATTATCATTCCAGAACAGTGTTTGCAGTGTGGCAGGGCACATTTTCATGTTGAGGCCACCACCACTGGGGAATGCTATTGCCATGAAGGAGTGTAACCAGCTATGCCTCACAACTATTTAAGGAAGCAAATGGTTTAAATAAATAAAAAATACCAATGGGTCAGCATGATTTATAATTTAAAAAACTTTAAATACTTTAAATTAATATTTTTGTTTCCACATATCCATCTCTGTGAAGGATGTAACTGCATCCTAACACCTGGGATATATATCATACTGTAAATATGCTTCCATCATATTGGGCAAGGTACTATTTAAGGTTAGACAGGTAAATGGAAAATTGTGAAATAACAGATAGCTGCTGAGATGTTCTCTCTAGCCTTAGAAAGGAAATGGGATAATTTCTTGGACTCCCACTTTTAACAGTTTCAACCTGAATAATTTTATTTCAATAGCTTCAGCATTACTTATATCTGGGTCCTTGGTACTCTTCAGCATACGATGGTGAGGGACTGTGTATTGAAGGTCTTCTGAAGTTTCATTTAAATCAAGAATTAATTACAGTAAGCCTCAACTCTGAATTACTGTTAATATGTGGATATCCTTGCTAATGAAATCCCTCTGAATTTTGTACATCTTTCAGAGGCACCGGATATTAGTCTGACTCCTTTGGTTTCCAGAATACTGCAATCACTTGCTGATGGCATCCGGAGAAGGGTCTGATACTAGATTATTAAACACTGCATACTATTAAGTTAATTATTTACATAATTGTTGTTAGCTAAAGGTTGAACTGTTAATATGAAATGTGGGGCAAACCTTCTGCAGAAATCTTTCTTTCTACTTTATTATATCTACTATCTAATATATCTATCTATATTTTCTACTATTTAGCCAAAAGTTTGTAAAAGCCCAAAAATATGATGTTCTTTAATGTAAAGGTTAGTTCTTTAGGGTAAAATAAGGTGTTTGTGAACCTTTACTACTATCTTTTTGCATAAATATGGATGTAAATACATACATAATTAATTAAACAAGTGAGACAAAAAAATGTTAGAGGTGGCAATGTTACATATACTCCAATATTACATATCTGTGAATTGCAAGATTATGGGAAACTCTAGGCTTAACATTTCTATTGAACTTTTCATTAAACCATGTTTGAATGGGAATGCTGTTGTGAATAAATAACAGTGATCTATCAAAGTGTGAACTTCATGACACCTGCTCTTGAACATGAGGATGCTTTATTTTTGTGTCATGTCACAAACAAAGGAAATTTCTGAAGATTTTAGAAAAAGTGTTCTTGATGCTCATAAGGAAGTGTAAAAATGATAGAAAATGTTTTTCCCAAACAACAAAAGTAATGTGTAAAAGTACATGTGGTCACAAAACAACTTACAGTGACGTAAACAACTAAAGGCACTTTACACATTGACAAGCTAGACAATTTTTGGAAGATCTTTTTGTGCATGAATATGACCAAAACAGAACAGAAAATGAGAAGTGTTATTTCTTGAGAATAAAAAACACATCATCAATGGAACATTTAATTGTAAACCATACCAGCAAAATCTAAGGAAAAATGTCAGGACATTAGAGATCATGCTATCGTGTGACTTTAAAGCAACTACCCTAAGCACAAAAGTTGTTGTAAAAAAATTAATTTAGATAATTAAGTTGCCAAAAATGAAAAAATGTTTTGTAATGGCCAAATAAAGACATTTTGTGGAAGAGGTTCATGTGAGAAAACCGACCAACATCACAGAGGATGTATTATTCTGTACCAAGGAATGGGATAAAATTCTGTGCAGTTACTATGAACATTACGTAACACTTTTTGCTGTAAAGGCCTTCAGACCGAATATTGCAAGCAAAGGCGCACATGCTTTTGCCATATTTTATGACCACGATGTGCCAGTCTTTTGATCGCAACCTACAGTATAACAACTCACCATGTCCCAAAGCTCTGATCATCTTAAACTGGTGTCTTGAACATGACAGTGCATTTACACCATTGGGATGTGGCGAAACAAATCTGCCAGAACTATGTGAAGTTATAATTTAAATATAAATAAATATAAATGTATGATTTAAATAAGGACTTAAATCTCTAAGAAATGTTTCCAAATTTATCCCACAAAGAATTAAGGGAGTTCTGAAGGTAGGAAGACTTTACCCTTCTCTTCCCTCAGGCTGCCTCGCAGCCCAAGAGAATGAAATAGAGTGAGACAAGGACAGTGAGACACAGATTTTTTATAAGAGGGCTTACTTGTGAGGAAAGAGGACAAATTCAGAATTAATCACAAATCTAATTTCCATAGGAGCTACTAGGCAAGTGTCTGAGTGTGTTAAGTGTACGCTAGTGTATGGGACACAGCACTATAGTGTGGTTTAGAGGAGAGGTAAAGAAGCGGTGTTACATGGTCTAAGCTCAAAGGAAGGTGTGTATCGTGATGCACATTCTATGCCAGAAACTGATATGTAGCATGACAAAGCCACATATTTATGATTAACATGCCATCACAACCATGTGGCTTTTCCATACATGAGGGAAGTATAGTTTAAAACATGCCTAGTACTGTGGTCATTCAGACCTATTTTTAGGCAGTTGTTGAGAATGATTAAATATTATTGACCTTATTTTAATTACGGTACTGATTGGCAGATAATACTTATTATTTACCATGTTGTTATCCCTTGTAATAAACTCGTTTGTAACAATTAGGTAATGAATACAAATACTTGTAAAGAAAATTCTACCTGACCCAACAAATTTGCATTGAGACAATTTACCACATTCCATTTGTCTTTCAGCAGGATATCTCACTGTTCAGGAAAGAGTTCACATTGTTGATTTGGTCTTCAAATTCCCTAGACCTCAATCTAATCAAGCATCTTTGCAACATGCTGGACACACGAGGTAGATTACACAATATCAGGCAGGTGTTTTCTTAATGTCATGTGTGATCAGGTTATAGAAAATATACTGTACTATGTGAAAACCATTACATTTGATGTTGCTTTAGCAATGGTATGATCACCTTGTATTACCATGTATCCAATTACTTCTCAGCATCGTCATTAGAATATGACCAGAAAAGACATAAAATTTGTATCCACTATTAAAAAATATAAATATATAAATATATATATATATATGTATTATGGAGTGACAAATCCAAGTTTTACATTTTTGAGTACAAGCATCAACAATATATTGTAATTATACTATTGCTAAAACAACATATCTAAATTGTGGGTATTTACACAGTACTGTAGATTTCATGTGCTGTCCAGTTTTTTTTTCTTACTTCTGTCAGGCGGACTGATTTTGTCTAATATAATATATATATATATATATGTACAGTGCTGACATGACTTTTAAAACTTAACAGTGGACTAGCACAAGGACCTGGCATTACAAGAATGTGGACATTGTGTACTTAATGATTTAAGTAGCTGCCTGAAATAATTGCTTAAACCTCTAACCTCTTAAACTTTATTATAATGGTTATTTCATAACTAAAATTATGCAAACATAAATCAGTGGCTTATCACTATTTTGTAGCTCCCTACTCTGGCCTCGTTGACCTCCGCTTGTCATCCTGACAGTCTTTCATAAATACTTTTAAATTATCTAATACAACTGCTTTATGTGTACCCTGCACTGTTTTAGATGAGACTTGCCAACATGGTTCCTCTCTTATAGAAGTCCTTTTATCCTTGAACACTTTTCTTCAAGATGACACTCCTGTCTCTGACCAACTCTAACAGCGATTTCTCATTATGAATGTCCTTCCTGTGCCAACAAAGCAATTTCCCCACAATTAGGCTTATTCTTGGCTTTCCTATTTTGTCACTTTTGTTGATCTCAAATCATTGTCAACGGTGCTAATTTATTAAAACCAAACAGCTGCATTTTAGCCCTTATTTCAAATTCTATACTGAACACAGCACTCAGTGAGGAAGTATGGCCATTGAGTGTATGCTTTCTATGTACCGCATACAAAGAAGCCATCTGACACCTGAACAGTATCTGAGCAATTTGATTTGACTGTCAATGAACTACATACTGAGTTAATAGTTACTAGTTATTTAAAGGGTATATAACTTTCTCAACTGGTGTTTATTTGCAACAGAAAGAAACAAACAGACCGCTTGGTTGGCGATCCATGTGTCTGCCAACGTTTTATACAGATTGTTGATGGGTTCAGGTTTTTAATTGCATTTTCTCAAATGATGATGCCGGAGGAGAATAAATACAGAATAGGTTGTTTTTTTCTCTAAACACCTGAACATTAATCTATGATACATGTTTGTTACTATGTACGTACACTGCACCTTTTCTCTGTAAATGTTTTAGTGTCATATTTAGTGCGTTAAGGTATTTTAGCCAGTTATTGCTCAGCTAAAGCGAACAAAATAAACCATAGAGGAAAGTCAGTAATCACAGACATTGCACTAGAATTAGTCATACTGAGGAGCTTAGTGCCTTTTAGCATGGCACTGTTCATCCTCAATGCCTCAGAGCCCAAAGAAGTCAACACTGCTTCTGCACATGTTTAACATAATGCTTGTTTTTTGTGTAATAACCTTTCGAGTGACATTTGTAAATGTAACGTTGTATTGTAGTGCCTGAGAAAGGTTTGCCAAAGTAATTCTTCGCTCATAGAGTTATATCAATGGTTATATGTCTGGTTATACCACTGGATCTTTATGCAGTGCAGTGTGTGGGATCCAGACTCCTCAAGATTCATTTGTTTGTTTCATTAATTTATGCACTGTGGAGGGAGGAATATGCAAATACCGTACAGACTTTCTTTGAGAAACATTGTTATGAAACATTTCAATAATTTACTTACAAATGTTTTGACCAACTGAAACACCTCTAAATATGTATTTATTTGGATACTGGTTTTGTACCAAATCATAATTATAATCATCTGTTGACATCACCTGCTATTTAGCCATCATATATATATATATTATTTTTATTATTATTTTTAAAGAACTTTAATAATTTTGTACCAATGTATGTAATAACTACTGTATTGCAGTTAAAGTTAAAGACTGCCAAGGATTTATTTGAATTGAGGAAATCCAAGCAGTAAACTTAAAGCACATATGTAGCTCAGCATGCCCACGCAATGAGAGTCACTAATACACAAAGGGGAGCCATTTCAGAGAAGCTTGTAATTTAAAAGATTTAAATAAACATACAGCTTTATTACCACTGGGAGATCTTAGATTTAAAGGACCTGAATCTAATTAAGAATAATGATGTACTTCTGTAATGTTATTAGCACACTGAAATGTATATTATAAGAGTTCCCAGTTCAGACCTGAGGCACTGTGGAGCATGCATGGATCTTTTGCTCCTCTTCTTGTATTTAACAATGTTTTGGAGTAAGAAGTAATACATTTTATATATTTTTCATTGTAGTGGTATGTTTTCATTCTATATTCCAGTTCTGTTCGGCCAGTTCGTGCTATTCCAGACATCCCTGAATGATGTGGTTGACATTTACGATGGCCCAACTCAGCAATCCCCTCTGCTTTCTTCACTTTCGGGCTCTCACTCAGGTAAAGCTTACTGCTAGTAAGGGATAAAAGTGATTATGTAAAACATTTGCATGTACTTTCACTTGTAATGTCAATGACAGCTTGCTAATATCTATCCATTGTCATTCAAATATTGAAAAGTTTTAAAAGTGTTAAAACTACTACAGTCCATTCCGATTAATGGGACCACATCGGGACACCATGGTTTTGGTCCTAATAACCGGCTGGTCTGACTAAACGAACATGCCCTATGTTACAAGACAGGACAGGCTATGTAACATATTAAATGTTTATTAAACCTTAATTGTACGATTTACATGTATAGCAAACGTACAAACAAAAACTAATGTTGCTTACTAACTTTGTTCATTGAAAAATATTTTTTGAAATTATCTACAACACAATGTATAGGTACTCAGCATGCGATGCATAATACTGTAAAAAAAAACAAGTTCTTACAAAATTTCAGTCAACGTTTGAAGAGCTTATCCAGTGTGATTTGACGCGTTTTCTTGAGGGACTGCACTTCAACAGAATCAAGAAAGTGGTGGGTGTGTTCACCACATGCTGGTTTTGCTTTTGTCAACACAACTTTCCGGATTTCCTGACCTTTGATAAAAGCATAAATTATTCCGGAAATCCCAAAAATCCTCCCATAAATGATCTGTGTTTGCAGTGGCTAAGTGGTTTCTTTTTTTGTAATAAATGGAAATGATAGGCAAAGACCTGTAGGTGGCAGTAGAGTGCTGGTGAGAAAGTCAGGAGTTACTTCACGGATATTGCATACTGTACATGCTCTTTGGGCCGATTAAGCGGAATTTTGGTCCTTTTAAGCGAATAACATTACACGTATACAATAGGATTTGTTTTGGTACTTTAGGATTTGGTCCGTATAAGCGACTGGTCCCATTAACCGGTGGTCCTATTAACCGGAATCGACTGTATATGTAGTTCTATAATTTATTTTCTGATAATAAGGCTGACTGACAGAAGGATTGTATATCTCATGTTCTCTCCCCCAAACAAAATTTAGAACAGCATGGACTAAAAGGAAATAACTTGTTTTTACAGATGAAACCATGTTTAGTGATATTTATTGAAATGATCATGCTTCAGGAAAGATATATGAAACAAGCTATGTTTAGCCAAGCTTTTTTAAATCTTTTTAGCTTTTTCACACATGCAATTTCATGAGAAATATGCTCAGTCAAAAAGGCCATATTGGTTTTATAACCAACTTAGCAATTCATTTTGTTTATAGCAGTCTGCCCTATGACTGCTGCTTTGTAAAACCTGAAACCTTTAGGAGATCTGGGGTGTTTAAGGATGCCAAGCTGAAGAAACCCACCATAGTATGCTGAGAGTTTTGAGGTTTGTTTGTTTTGCTTTTCTGTCTTCTAGGAGAGTCACTGCCCTTGAGCACTGGGAACCAAATAACTCTCAAATTCACTACAGTTGGTCCAGAAACTGCCAAAGGCTTTCACTTTCTGTATCAAGGTCAGTTGAACCAAAACAAACATTTTATTAGTATTTGCATAAGGCAAATAATCAGTTGCAACTGGTTTATCCCTTTGGACACACATTGAAACTGTAAATAACAGAAGTAGCTTTAAGAATAGCTAAACCACGTTTTATTGTGTCATTATCTAAGATTAGATTTATACTACAAACATTATGATATATAAACAGTACAGAGAGTAAATAAGGAAAATAATCTATAATCTTAACTCTGTTGAATAATATAAGTAATAACCCTGTGAACATTTGTGATATTATTAGGTTTATTGTGAAATCTAAAATGCACCATATGTTTTAACTTTATATTGTATTAGAGTACAGTTCTGATTAATACATTCTCGTCTAAACACATTTAGTACAATTGTAAAGTATATTGTACTATTAGCACAGGTTGGACTGAGTGTTTCTGTATCTGCTGATCTCCTGGGGTTTTCAAACACAACAGTCTCTAGAGTTTACTTACAATGGTGCAATAAACAAATCCAGCAAGCAGCAACTATGTACACAGAAACACCTTGTTGATAAGAGAGAGTCATGATTCTTCAATAGTCAAGAGTGATGATTTCTGCTGAGACACACAGATGGTAGGGTCAGAATTTGGTGCCAACAGCATGAATCCATGTATGCAGCAGGATATCAGCAGTCTTGGGTGGCGAAAGTAATGTAATGGTGTAAGGAATGTTTCCTGGCACACTTTGAGTCCATTAATATCAATCATGCATTAAATGCTTAAATACTACAGGATATATGAGAGTCCCTAGAGGTCCAATTTACCTGTCTTCTAATAATTAATTTGAGCATGATAGTCCACTGTTACATAGCAAAAGTTTTCTCAAACTGGTAACTCCAACAGCAGAATATCTAAGGAATGTTTCCAACATATTGTGGAACCCATACAAAGCACAACTGAGGCTGATTTGTGATGTAAAGGAGGCCCTACAGAGAATTAGTTGATGTTCAAAATAAAGTACTCAGTGTATAGCTGCAGCAACATCCTCGAGAGGTACATTTTCAGCCTTCAGCAGATACCCTTATACAGAGTGACAGACATGCTTTGTTTCTTTGTAGTAGACATTTGTACAAAAGTACAAATAGCAAACAGCCCAAGAACACTATCCTTATACTGTAATACTGTATATACTGCATTTCAGAGTTTCTTGAAAGTGTTTGATAAACATTAGCTTTGTAGTAGTCGAGTCTGGTCTCTTTCTCGAGACCATAAACGAGTGGTCTCGACCTCATTTTAGTCTCCAGCTCATTTGGACTTGTTTGTGTCTCGGTCGCAGGCTAAGGCAGATTTAAAAGTTAATTTAAATGGACTCTCAATCATTAGTCAGAATACTGTTTTCACAAGTTTTCCTACCCACAAAGAATGGAGAGGTCTGTAATGTTTATTGTAGGTACACTTCAACTGTGAGAGACAGAATCTAAGAAAGTTAAGTCATGACATTTAAGTAATGTCAGTAGTCTTATTTGTAGTCCTGTAGTGGCCTTATGTAACATGTTTTTGCAAATAGAGTTTTGCAGGGTTTTGGGATTCAGCTAGTGCAGCTGCTGAAATCTGTCATTACTGTCATTACAGGGATTTTGTGCTCACTTGCCAAGAAATTGCATAGGAATGCCAAATCATTGCAGTGTCTATTGCAGTGTTGGCTACATTCCATAATGTAGACATTGCTTCCATCTATCCAACACAAAAATGAGCTGGACACAGGAAGGTTGAAGCATAGTATAACTGATATACTAATGGATCTTTGGGAATTGATTTAACATCTTTGAGATTTTTGAATTGCTGTGCTGATGTGAAATAAGTAATATTTTTTAGCTATCTGCCAAATCAGTCAATTTTAATGTGCTACTGCCTTTAACAATATCATGGTCATTTTAATGTACAGTAACTTACACTAATTAAATTACAGGGGAGATGCCTTAAAATCCATTCTGAGAATTAAATTTTTTGTTTTATATAAAGGCAATTATTTGTAGGACCAAGTTTTAAGAGATGAAAGTCTTAAGAACTATGTGAATGAAGGACATTTTGGTTTTACAGTACTGTGTAAATCTTAGGCCACCATTATATTTTTAGAAATTTGAATTCTTTACTTCATAATACTAAAACTTAATTATAATCTTTGTAAACTTTTCACCACGTCATCCTCCTGAAAAGTGGTTTCTTGGCTGCTAAGCTTCCAAAAACACAGTTCCTGAATAAGCTTCTTTGGACTGTAGAAGTGTTAACTTGGAAACCCAATGAAGTCAGCAGATGGTGCGATTGCTCAATTGTAAGGGGAGGTCTTTAGTCCACTGATTTAAACTTCTGATCTTTAAATCGCAATTTACCTTGAAAAATGTGTCCTCTCATATTGGTTTAACTCGTTGAAAAATATCTTATCAATTCAGTCACTCCAACTGAGCATCTTTAAAGTAACATGTGCTATTCAGAATTATTGTACACATTTTTTCTTACCATATTATAAAATAAGAGTGTTGTTGGTTAAAAAGTAAAGTCATTCTCCTGTCATTTCCTACAGCTGTGCCCCGGACCAGCTCCACACAGTGTAGTTCGGTACCTGAGCCCCGATTCGGGAAACGCATTGGAAATGACTTTGCTGTAGGCTCAGCTGTAATGTTTGAGTGCAATCCTGGCTACACTCTCCATGGATCCACTGCCATTCGCTGTGAGACGGTGCCCGATGCCCTGGCACAATGGAATGACACACTGCCCACCTGCGTGGGTAAGTGCCAACCTGGTCTTCTGTCCCCATTAAGCATGGTTTGAATAAAGCATGTTGTATTACTTGGGAAAGCAAGAAAAGGAATCCTTAAAAAGTTAATGTATGCAGTCTTTCTCAGAGGTGAAGCAGGTTAATTAGCGGTTGGACGTATGGAGTCTAAACAGGCTAGAAGTTTATTTATGGATTTGCAGTCAGTGAGGTATAAAGACTGCAAGCAGAGATGGGAATGAGAATGAGTACATAAAGTTGGAGAAAGCATATTTATTTGCTAGTGAATTAGGGAATAAACACTATTAGAATTATTTGTAATTAGGAAGTGCCTTTTAGTAGATTTCTTCGTTTTTTTACCGGAAATGTAGAAAGTGCAGGGATTTTGCTTCATTACCTGTGAATACACAACAGTCTATATAGTCTTCTTAAAATATGAATGAGCCTGAAATTGCTGTGAACTGAAATTGTTTAATAATTTAACCATCTGGCACAGATATATGAAGCATTCCTCCATATCCTATCTTCAGCTTCTGTCCTGCACACTCTCTCTCTCTCTCTCTCTCTTTTTCTCTCCTCCGTTCTCTCTCTCTCTCTCTCCCTCTCTTTCTCTCTCTCCATATCTCTCTCCTATTCTCTCTTGTTGTCTTACATCTACCCGTTTGTCCTGACCTGTTCTTAAACAAAGAGATTGGCTTTGACATCTAGATTATCCAGTTGTCCTTGAAAGATAGCATCATACTAAAGCTGGCTATAAAAAAATCTTTCCTGGCATCACAACACTGCAGCTCATGCTTTTATCATTGACAGATCCACTTTTCAACTTCTACTAACAGAAGAAAAATGCTTAAGCTAGCTTCTCCACAGAGAGAAAGACATATGCCAGTCAGTTCCTAGCTGTTTCTTTTTCAACTATAAAATGACACGTATCACACATCAAATAGTGAGGGTTGCTTCCTGGATTTAAACTGTATTTTGAATTTCCTTCACATAACTGTTGGGAATTGCTAGGCACCTCATGATTCTATTTTATTGCAATTCAGAGAGCTGTGATTCAATTATTAATTTATTATTGATGCATTTTTTATTATTAGGATGTATTTTGTTCTCACAGTGATTCCATGAGTTTTGTATGGTTGAATAATAATCTCAACGTAGACTGCGGGGATTGCTGTGTCAGTAATGCCGGTCTTACACCAAACTACAATTCAAGCAATTTTACTGATGCAAATTTGCAATGTCAAAATAAAATCATAAGCATTGCTAGAGTTGTATTGTTCTCACATCATCTCAATTTGGTGTAAGTGATCAGATGTGTAAGAGCTGTCTTAAGTCTAATCTTTTTCTCATATTGATGTCCTGAAAAAATCAACCATGATAAGTCTTGACTTACACAAATAGTAATGTGAACATTGTCAACAACCTATAAGTGAGCTCTCTTCAGCACAAAATGGTAAATCATATATGTATCTGTGTGCACAGTTAAAAAAATATTTTTACAGTTCAGTAGCTGTAGATCTGACCAAATAATGGAAACTATTAATTTTACTGTGCTACAATTATATTATGCATTTTATTACAAATGGATATTAGGCTATTTAGTATTTTGTATACTTGTCAGACTTCACATTATTGCATTAAAGTATTTGGGGAATAATTGTATTATATAAAATGCAAGTACTGAAAGAACACAGAACTGTAAAACTGTACATAACATAAATATGGTGATTTAATTTGATTTTATGATACCATTACCATACCTAAGAAAAACTTTCTTTTCTTTATAGCCTGTGTGGCTGACTATGCTGTTTTTGATTACTGATAATTAATATTTTTATTTGAAAAATTGTATTTGCTATTTTTAGGTGTATGTTTTCATTCCTTGTCTTTGCAAAAATGTGTACATGTTGTAGTACATCATGGTTTCTTTAGTCTACAAGACTAAAGTCTCTTCAAAGTCTCCTAGCATATCGTTCCTTAACATTGTTAGTTGACATACATTTTTTTTTACATTTGTGAATCACTGATTAATTTTCTTTGTCCGCATTGCACTACATCAAATAATCAAATTTTTCTCCCACGCCTGTTATGTTCCACTTGTGCTGTATAATCCATACGCTGAGGTATCCATGTAGTCATCAAACAGTTTCAAATCTGCTTACTCCCAAAATGTGAAATACAGTAACTTTATCATGGTTGCTCAGATTTTATTAAAAGAGTACATTGTTGAAAGATTATTTTACTTATAACTATGTGTCCAAACATATGTGTGTATATAAGTGGCTGCTGACGCTAGGCCTGCACTTTTGTTGTTGTACTCTAATCATGCTTTTCTGGGGCTTTGACATGGCAGTGCCATGCGGAGGGGTACTGACGGCACGAAAGGGTACCATCCTGTCCCCAGGCTACCCTGAACCCTATGACAACAATCTCAATTGTGTGTGGAAGGTATCAGTACCCGAAGGAGCTGGAATCCAAGTGAGTAAAGAAGCATGTTCAAATTTCGTCAGATTAAGCATTAGACATTAGTAATGAGGTTTGAAATGCTTTATGTTTGCTCAATTGTGAATCTGATGTTTGACAAGTTAATAAGTTGTAGTTGCTTAGTTGTTTAATTATTCTTCATTATCTTTATTCCACTTATTTTACATTTCACACAGATCCAGGTGGTAAGTTTTGCCACTGAACACAACTGGGATTCACTGGATTTTTATGATGGAGCTGATAACAATGCCCCCAGGCTAGGCAGCTATTCGGGTAAGACAAACAACACAACATTAGCCAGTATTATACAGATCAGTTTTGATTGAGTGCCAGCCTAAGTTATTATAATTTCTTCTAATAAAACTACAGCAAATTTAAAAACAATAACCTGCTACATAAATATAATTTAGGTCAAGATAATTAGCAATATTTTTGTTCAATATTAATTATTATCAAGTATTTTATGATTATGAAAACTACCAATTAAGCAATTCCTTTCATTGAATTTAATATAAAACAATAAATACATTTTTAAACACACAAGCACTATAATTGTGTACTTATTTTAGAGCATGAAGAGTAATACAGCGGAAATATTTTCCCACATACCTTTTCCTGAAACACCTAATCTAATGTTGAAACTAAATGATTGTGCTCTTACAAGTAACAGACATGAAGCTAAAGTCTGCAAATGAAAAACTCAATTTAACTTTATTTTGGGTTATCCGAAATTCCCTGTCATCTTATAACCCTAATCACTCACATATATAATTTGACTTGTCCACACTGATACCCTTAAATGTTTTGGTCATGCAGCATGCATAAAAACTAGAAACAACTAGACATGTAAAATACTAAAAGCAAATCAAAGTCAATCCCAAATCAGAAAAAGCTTGGACACTATGGAAAATGCAGTGCTCCTTTCATTTCCTTTTGATTTTTATTTCATTGCAGACAGTATGAATCCAATATATTCCTGCATTTAATACAGTCCTGCTTTTAACACATTCAAAAAAGTTGGGACAGGGGCATTTTAGAGCTATTAATTAATTACAAATTAAAAAGCTAAATGATGATGTGATTTTCAAGTGATGCAAACAGATGATTATAATCATGATTTAGCACCAAATCATGAAAGGTGTAGTCTCAGAGGAGCAAATGTTTGGCTACAAATGTGCGAGAAAATTATTCAACCGTCCATGCATTTATCAACAAGACAACGCAAAAGATGTTCACTCACAAAAGGTTAGGCCTGAATATGGAAATCCTTTCCAGTCTTTTTTTGAGAAACATTACTTTTAAACATTTCAATAATCTTTTGACTGCTGGAGATCCTCTGAACATCATTGCTCATTAAAGACTCAGGCTTTTGTGGACACTGCTTTTGTACCAAATTATGATCATAATCACTTGTGGACAACACCTGTTTAAAACCACATTGTAAATTTAGTTTTTTACCTCCTGACCTCCAGATTATGAGCCATAAATTGCCCCTGTCCAAACTTTTTTTAAACTTTTTTTTTAATTAACAATTAAGAATTAAATTGATCAGACAAAGGATTAAATGTCCTGGGTTCATACTGTCTGCAATGATATAATGAATGATAAGTGAAAGTACATGTACAAAACACTGTATTTTTTATATTTGCATTTTCAATACCATCCCAATGTGTCACTGGATAGTTTGTGTTATGTTACTGTTGCTGCTTCTGTTATCATATTTTTAATTAGTATTATAGATATTTTTAATTCTTCAACTTAAGGAATATATGCTTTTATGTTCATTCATCTGAGTGGCCTTTTTACCATAATCCATAAACCATAATCTTTGCATCCATAATTTCATTTACCACGTATGACTAGCTAATTACTTCTCCTATATGGTGGAGCTATCATTGGGTAATGAAGTATGTTACACTGCTTGTCTTTCATTCATAAATAATGTGACCTACAGCATCACAAAAATGATGCCAGGAGCATAGTCAGCTGTGAGCATTCTCAGTCAGTGCTGAGTATAGCATGAATGGTAACAATGATTAGTTATTAGGGGCAAGTCTTGCTGGGGCTGTAGAGATCTGCACCTGACCAAAAGGAACTCCACTCCTACCTGCACAAGCAGTATCTATATGTCATTAGAAATTTCAGTCATTAAGAACTGAATAAACTGGGGGATCTTGAAGCAAAAGAGGCAAGTTCAGCCAGTGGAATTGTTTGAGTGGAAGTAGTGTGTTTGTTGCATATTCATAGTTTTTGAGGGTGTGGGAGGGCAAATACTGTAATTCCTGCACACATTTTTAACGATGTGATGTGTTTTCTTCTGGCTGTTAGATTAAAGAAAATTATTATTTTTAAAGCATGCTCATTAAAAACAGTTATATTATGAAAAGAGAAATGTACAGTTTTTGGTTCACCTGCCAGTAACTGCTCAGCTTTCCCACCGCATAAATGTAAATAAATGTACTCTCCTCGCTATGCAAGAAATGACACATCTTTAATAATGTGAAATGTGATTTCAATTTAAAAAGCACACATAGAAATATACTGTATATTCATCTTCAAGGTATGCTGTTTGGAATGTTAATGAAAAATGTTGACGTTTCTTGTGTACCACATACTATTAACTATTTTATTTATACTAATATCATGCATTAGGTTGGTGGTGTGAGAAGTTCATCCTCCCCAAAGTAAAAAAAGCCTGCACCACTAAATAAATCATTATGACAGAAAGGGAGTCATATTTACATTGCTTATTTTTGCAGGGACTACTATCCCACAGCTGCTGAACAGCACTTCCAACAACCTTTACCTGAACTTTGTATCAGACATCAGTGTTTCAGCAGCAGGCTTCCATCTGGAATACACAGGTACAACCAGCGGGCAGCTGCATATCCACTGCTGATATATTCTTCTCATTCCATTTTTTCCATTATATCTGAAGTAGAGACAAGACTGCAATCTCAACCTGGGCCATGTGTTGTTACACAGAACTTAAATTTGTTCAAAGCATTTGTGGATTTGGGGTTTTATCAAGCTACATGCATCTGTGTTACAAATGGTGATTACCATATCTGTCATGTGACGAAATCAACCAAGCCTTGGTGCAATTATCACTAGCTAACATGCTGCACCTGCTCTACAAATCGCTGGCAGAGGTCTAGTTTTAATCTGTACATCTTTAACTTTTTTTAAAAAGTTGAATCTTTCAAAATACCATGAAAGATGATTTAATGTTCTGCTGTTAATTATACAAGAAATTACAGTCTAGGTTTAAATGTGTTTTAGCTTTATAACTGTATTAGCTGTATAACATTTGACTGACCATAGATATCATTATTTTGTAGTGGGTTTTAGGTTCATATTATGTAATTAAATTGCTTGTGCCCACAGCAATAGGTCTTGATTCCTGCCCAGAGCCTCAGACCCCGACTTATGGCATCAAAATGGGAGATCGTTACATGGTTGGGGATGTAGTTGTGTTTCAGTGTGAGCAAGGATATTCTTTACAGGTAAGTCAATATCCATATTTCCAACTTCTTGGTACTATTTATTGTCTGTGTAGTCAGCTCAAAAATTCTTGTCACCTTTGCTAAAGATGACCTAATGTAAGTTTACCAAAAGTTTGAAGGTAAGCATTACTATATATATATTGTTGTTAGCAAATTTTACATTTATTTTTATGTGGTTAACAATCAGATCAAACAAGGACTTGTATAACAGACAGTGCAACTTAAATTACAACAATACTTTTTCTAATATACCACCAAGTGACGTCCTCATTGATACAATTATTCAACCATTTAAAGACCACTCTGCCACTCTAAAGAACAGATGTTTTATTAAGATGTTTTCAATTAAAAGCACCTGTTGATGTGAACAGATCCATAATGAGTAGCAATAAAACAGATTTATTAGTGTTTTTTTAGTGTCTTTAAAACATGGTGAAGTCCAGGGAATGGTAAAAGAAGGGAGGAGGCGATTTATCTTGATAATCAAGGATATGGATATAAAAATATAGCAAAAACATTAAACAAGAGACACAATTAGAAGCATAATAAGTTTAAAGCTACAGGCACAGTGTAAATACGCCCTGGACATGCCAGAAAGAGGATACTGTCTGCGACTGCTGTCTGCCGGTACCTAAAATGAAAACTGGAGAAAAATTAATCCGGCTGACAGATGATTATTTTTGCCATGTATGTAATCCAAACAGCACGCTGCAGAAAACATAGCTTATCAAACATAGTGTTCAAAATAGATGACCAACTAATTAGTTCTCAACTCAACTCTCAACTCTTAATTAGTGCTCATCAGTAGAGCTTGATTTAGGGAAGTACACAAACTAGAAAAAGCACAGCCTAAGCATAATAACACTTTCACATTCTTTAATGCACTACCATTTTCATCAGCAAACAAACCCTTAAACATGTTTCCTAAGCAACCAGGCAAGCCGTTGTTTACTGGCATATAAGAGGTTACATAAAACTTCAACGCTCAATCTCTGGTGGAAGCTGAGCACACTAATAAACAGCTGAATGTGTTATGTATTTATATAATGAAGGCTTTGATTAATACAGGGTTTACTTCATCCTCCAAAATTACACTAATCAGAATGCGTGAAAGGGTTGCAAAATGTAAATAGTTTTTATTGTGCAATCTGCAATGAATTAAAAACAGAGCTTAAAAAAGAGATGTGCCTTTTTTGGCTGAAGTAGTTTTGCTATAGCAAGACATATCCCAAATTTTGTGGGTTAATCATTGCTCTGAACCTGTCTCGAGAGTTACTGTAGTTATTTTTTGCATCTTCTAGCTCATTTTGCTTTATAATCAATTTCTATGTTCCGTTCTTTAATCTGACTGGGCTGTTCCCAGCTGTTAACAGACTATTTTTAGGATTTGGCGTTATGGTATATTATACCATATATAGGAACTAAGGGGGAAAAAATCAGCAAACTATGTAATTGAATACCAGATTGTGCTACTCAACATTAACAAGAAATTATCTGGATATTTAAATAGCCCTATTTATAGCTCTTCGTCAGTACTGTGCCATCATTAGATTTGTTGTTTTGGTGATATTATACTGACCATGCATAACATACTCACGCAAGCAATGTAAAATAAGAGAAATAAAAAACAAAAATGCTGGTTCAGAACAGCTGATTCTGAAAGCGGTTTGGAGCTTATGGCTGGCATTATAGTGGCAAACAGAGCTGGTGTGAACAAAAGAAAGATGATGACAATAAACAATGTTTTGCACGTGACAGACAGGCAGTAAAATAGATGCCCCATCACTAAAAGCAAGTCTCAAAAACAGAGCACGTAAAAATGCAGTGAAAAAAAACGGAGTAGAAGTTTACATCACACCACAAATTGAGTTGACGTCACTAAATCGGAATATGCTCAAAGCACATCAAAATGGAGAGCCAATTACACAGAAATCTGACTCTAAAAATGGTTAGTTTACCTCATAGATTTCAATCTTACGATACACTATCCATATAGGGGAATGCAGTACCATCTATCCCTAAATACCTTGCGCAAACATGCTACCAATTACTGTGTCTCAAGCCGAGGCACTACAAAGTACCAATGTCATGCGAGGGTGTGACAAAAGACACTGCTTTACAAAGGTCTGAGCAAGCAGGTGCATCTCGTCAGCAAAAATGCACATCAATCAATCAAACTAAATTAGCGCAGACATTCCAGGGCTAGCTATCCCAATCCCAGCACGTTTTGCCATCGCTGCCCTCTAGGGTCGGGCAGCAGAACTGTGTACTCCCTAATAACATTAAATACTTTAGGCTATAGAAGACACTGTATCATATAGAAGCTATTTTCTTTCAGTTTTTAATAATGATTACAAATGTCTTGTATTTTCTGGTTGTACTCTAACAAAGAGAATGAGAAGCAATTATATCTGGTCATTATACCATTGCTAAAACAAAGCTATATATAATCTAATGGTGGCCTATGCATTTTGCACAGTACTGCATGTTTAAAATTATTGTACTGTGTGCTTTGTCTTTGTCCAGGGCAATGCCCACATCACATGTATGCCAGGACCAGTGAGACGGTGGAATTACCCTGTGCCACTCTGCCTAGGTATGATCATCATTGAAAGCTACATATGGTGCTTATACTAAAAAAGCTTTGCCATAAGTCATATGTACTCATTTTAAAAACAAATTACACACCAAGAAGGAGTTGTTGGAATTTAATTACACATTGTATGTATAAATATAATGAAAATATACTGGATGAGTCAAAATTCACAGGAGAAAAGAAACAAAAGTAAAAAGGACATATCTGAATGCTCCAGCAAGTAATGGATGAGGGCATTTTGGATTAAAGGAAAGTTTTTCCATTGGGAAGATGGTCATGTAGCTTATAAAGACAAGAATCTCAGAATTATCAATTGTTGATTTCCAAAATCAGATTTGCAATATCTCTTGTGGTTTAAATAAGTTATTAACACAGAAAGTTCAAAACTTTTGTTGTTCATCACAGGTAACTGTAGATGGAATTGATTATTCTGAGGTCCAATGAACAAAGCTGCTGTATCATAGCCTCATATTTCAGCAACTGTCACCCAGGACCCAGAAAAGTCAAAAAGTGGTAATTCGAAGACCACTACCGACGAGGAAACCACAACAATGGTTTTGACAGCATGCGACATGTTCTGTGTCTTTGGACTCACCCTGTATTTAAGTGATTAGGTTTATTGGGAATTGTTGTGCAATTTCTTGCACCTTGTTAAACTGTCTGTAGCCTGGATAGAAGATGAGATACTGTACGCTGGGAGAGGTTCCATATGCTATCCTGCAGCACATTTACCCACAAATCTTGCAACTTGGCCTGTGGATCCTGCACACGAGGCGGATATTCCAGCTGTTCCCATTAATACTTGATTGGCAAAAAAGTAGTGAGGGTATGACCTGTATCTACTAGACAAACAACAAATTTGTTGGAGCTGCTCATGCTTGTGAGTGGATCAAACAATCCTATATACTGGTGGTCTGTCTAAATCCTGTTTGCCACATAAGCATACCCTCACAGAGCCCTCGCAGAACACCTCTTAACAGCTAGGTGAGAATAGCCTAAATGGCATGCAAAATATTGGAACATTTTAAAACTGGTTATGTCTAAAGATTTCTTTGTTTCCCTTACCTTGCTTATCATGCATTTTACCAGTCTCACTGAAAGTTGCCACTGAATAGTTCTGAATTGGCTGATCAGTGTATTCCCCTAACCCTTTTAAGAGGACACTTACTAAAAGCTTAATGTTTCCTATTTTACCCCTAGCCAGTCTAAAATTCATGAAATGAAGAGCTGAATAATTAACTACCCAGCTGCTTACTCATATATTTAATGAAAGCACTTCTAAAACCCACTGTATGACTTTTTTAAACACTAATTTCTGAGTGCTTTCAGTTCTCAATAAGGGGCAGCACATGCCTGTGATTGTGAATACTAATAAATGTAATAACATAAATAAAACAGCACATCTAGCTAAATTGATGGCTAGGCAATATAGAATGAGTTTCTTTGACATGCACGATGATTATGCACAGGTGTATTAAACTGACAGGGTGCTCCATGTAAGAGATGACCTTTTTTTTTTATAATGTAAGGATAAATCCTAATGGAGGACATATAGCCTTAGAAATACATAATAATTACACACAACTTACATGCAAATAGTCACCATGTACGTAGATACATTGGCAGGCTTTTATAAGAAATTGCTTTTAATACTTAAAGAGCAATAAATAAATCAAATGCACAGCTGGCTTTAGATTAAACTGTTTAGATAAAAGTGAATTTAGCAAATCATGCCCTCTGGATGTGTATAGTCTGCTTGTAGTTTATGGCTGTTTTCAAACAACACATCAAGGATGGAAAGCCAACAATTAATAAATGATAGTGACAGCTGGAGAAGCTAAGAAGTACAGGGGAGTTGCACCTGAATTGTGACAGCTTTGCTCACAGACAAGGTCTGATAGATTATTGCATTAAAAACAATATTGAGTGCGAAACAGTAATAATGAGATTTGGCTCATGTCATAGATTTTGGAGTATTAGGATCCCAGGAGATTCCCCCAGTGCCATCTGGGTGTAGCAACTCAAAACTCACATCACACATATAATAACACATAATTACTTAAAAGAAATAGTGTGGTTGCTTCAGTTTCTATCACTTGTTATTATATATTTTGTGGTAGCATTTAGGCAAGCTACTAAATAGTGGTCAAATTTCATGTTTTGATTGTTAACTGAAGATAATTATAACAACGTCTAAATCACAAACTGAAAGCAGTATAGATATTTGAATTTGGGGAATATAAATGATCCCAGTCTGTTTGTTAGTAAAAAAAAACGTATTTGATTCATTTTTGCTTACAACCACCTGAGAGTTATTTCCCCACATTTCCCACCATCCCAGCATCCCATCATGCCTCACTATATGTGTTTGCACTGCTTGTCTAAAGTTTAGACTGTTTAGCAAAGTGTCATGTGATCAGATGAGCACATGAACTGATTTACCAATAATGCCTAATGTCCAGTCTGCAAGCTTCTGGAGTTATTTCTGTCAATATGGGGTTGCTTCAGTTGGTCAAGTCTGGCAAAATGAGATATAATTTTCACTCATGACCTTAACATTATCGCAAGTTTTTGGTATGTGCTGGAAAATACTTTAAGGAGTGTTTAATAAATGCAAATATGTTTATGTGACAGAACACTGAAGAATATAGAGCTATGAAAAAAGTATAGATAAATTATACAGTGGAAATTATATACTTCATAAGCAATTATGTCAAAATACAAACTTCAAAAATGTGGAACAGTGCCAGGCAATGTACAATAACAGCCCGAACCCAGAAGCATCAGATGAGCCTCCAGCGACACTTAATGAAGGAGGATCAATAAAATTAAAAACATTTTATCTCACTGCTTTACTTTTAGATTCTCTCTGCTCGAGTCTTCTCTTTTTCTGGAGCTTTGCAACTGGATAGCACATAGCCTGTCCAGGAACCTAGCTCATACTGTGCCACTGGACTCAGTCCATGATCTTGATTACTTTTGCTCTTGTTGAAGTATTTGTTTCTTTACTCCTTTGGCACTGTTCTATATGACTCCCCTCCACCATATCCCCAATTTCTTAGCTCCATTTATTGTTTCAAATACATTTATTTGCTTTTCTATGCTTTTCAACCCATTAATTGTTAGAAATGTTATTTAATAATTTTTCATGGCTTTCCTTGTGTCACCAAAAAATACCATGCAATGAGGAACATACATTGTAGAAAGTTAACCAAAAATGAGGAGGTAGATAGGAACACTCACTTTTTTGATTACTTGTTTTAAGGTGTGTTTCTCCCTCCAGTGTATATATTGTCGTTATATAATTCTGATCTTGCCTATTTTGCATTGTGATTAATATTAATGACATAATAAGCAAAATGTGAAGGAAAGTAGGCCTATTGTGATGTCAAAACAATAGTTAATTGATTAATCAGTAAGATAGATGAGATGTGCTCTGTTCGGTTAGGTCATTTAGAAGTGCTGTCACTGAGAAGTGGGAGACATACTTTGTGGATAGTCATTAATTAGACAATAGACTTATTGTTATACTCAGTAGTGTGGTGAGAATCGATCACTCAATTTACGAACTTTACAGTGCATTAGCATAGACCACTTCATCATCCAGAGTTAACAAGAATAGCAAACCTTTACAACACTAAATAAAACACATTTTTTTTGCAAATACAAATCTAAAATTACATTCCGAATGATTTTTTCTCAAAGCTTTTAAATAAAATGTTGGACAATTTTGAAGAAGCATTGAAAAAGTTTTCTACACTATGCAATAAGCCTCCAACATAAATGTAAAGACTAGTAAGTAAGCTTATGTGAAAACATTTATATGATTGATTCATAATCATGCCTGTGTGACTTTTATTTGTAAAAATAAAGATACTTTTATTTTGTTACGTTACAGCCGTATTCCAAATTGTATTAAATTAATCTCTTTCCTCAAAATTCATGGTCATGTAGCTTATAAAGACAAGAATCTCATAATTATCAATTGTTGATTTCCACAATAAGATTTGCAATATCTCTTGTGGTTTAAATAAGTTATT